>OZ010797.1:8157432-8227432 GCA_963932465.1 Maratus speciosus
GTAAAAAACCGGCAGCCATTAAACAACTGTGTCTTTTACGGTAATAATCTGTATATATTATGAATTTACACGAAAAATCTGTAAAAGTTTGTAACATATACCAAATTTTTCCGTAAAATAAACTCCCTGCCTGACAGTTTTTTCAATTCCTACTATTAGTTCATACTTTTCCTATATTTATTTATTTATTTATATATATATCTTGTTCAAATTTTCAATCGATAATAAAATACTTATTATTCATCCTATCAAGTTGAAATAATTTTTTTTAACTTGTACTGGATGACAATGGATGTTAATACAGTTTTTTCAAATATTAATTCATTCATTAAATTTTAATTAATTAATTTTAGTTTTATAGGGGAGACAAAATGGCGGCCATTGATTATTGAACAGCATTTAATGCATCTTCCTATCTAAAGGGGGGGGGGGGGATTACCATAATAGTAGGGTACCCTGTTCTGTCGCCCAATACCGCCAAGTTTGGCGACCAAAATGAATCACCAAAAGTGACGCCAACTTGGCGATATCTCTAACATTTCGTCAAATTCCCATAGACTTCCAATTGTAAACCTACTTGCTTATAGAAAATCAACCCATTGAGATATTTTAATGCAACAAAAACTAATATTAGCTTAAGGGATCATATTAAATTTTTCTTTGATGACCTAATTAGGAATTGACTTTAAAAACAAAATTTTTATATTACTAGTTTACTGTAAAATCAACAGATTTTTACTGTACCGGGACAATGAAATTTTTCTGTTCTCAAATCTAAAAGGAGCCACTTTATCGCACAAGTTTAATTAATTTTTTTTCTCGACACATTATATGTTTTCACATCGAAAGTCGCTGAAAGGGAAATTTTTATATTTCCCCACTTACCACAACGTGAATACCATTTATAAATGAATACATAAGGGGCAGTGGATGTACAGTCGTGGGAAAAAAAAAGTAAACACCCCCTACTAACTCCTCAACAAATTATCGCAGAAGAAAGTGACTGGTACCGAATGATTGGAAATAAAGTCTACTTTTAAATGACGTATATAAAATTTGCTTAGGAGGCTATCTACATATTAAAACAAATCCAAGCTTCATTTTTTTCAATGGCGATACCCAATTTTAACGAGATATTTCAAATCTTTGGTTCAAACTATGCCTAGACACCAAATTTCAAGTCATTTGAATGATAAGTTTTTGAGTTATAAACGTTCAAAATTTAGTGCTTCTAATGTTAAAATACATTTTCATATTTTTATTTATATCTCCTGAAATTACGAACCTAACGTGCTAATTTTTTGTGTAGCAATAATACTAATATACCCAAACATAAATACACTGAATTTGTAATTTTTATAATTTTATGATATGAATTATGAAATTAATATTAAAAAAATTATGAATTGCAACCTACAATTTTTTTATGGATTTAGATTTATTAAGTCTTGCTTTATGGAAATCCAAAATTTCGCATTTTTCTTCCAAGTAGTTTTCAAATTATGCTTAAAAAACGGCAAAAAAAATGGTGGTTTAAGGGGCCGTCTATGATAGAAGTGACTAGATATTTTGAAATTTCTTATGCTATCCTGTAATCTGGCAGGCTTCATTGATACACTCGTTTTAAAATAATTAATTTCTCGGAAACTTATGGTACGAATTGCATAAAAATTTGTTTTTAGGCTAATTGAAAGGTGTAGAGTTCTTTTATGCTGTCAGAATTGTGTACTGCTATTGAAAAAAACGAAATTATGGTTCGTTTTAATATGTAGATGCCCCCCTAAGCAAATTACAGATTAAAATTACAGTAAAAATTACAGATTTTTTTTTACAGTGTGAGAACTTTATATGCCACTGAGTTTAAAAGTGCTGAGTGGGGGGGGGGGGGACTATGTGAAGCTAGTAATTTTTCTCGTCCAATGACTTCATGCGCCTGCTCAATGGATTAAAAAAGGAGTTCTCATTTGTTTTTACTAATGGGAAAATTAAAATGTCGGTTGTTTATATTTTGAATTTTTTTAGAAAACATTGAAACTTTTCAGAAAACATCAAAAATTGTTTACTAGCTTGTAATTTTTTTTTTAACATTTTTGGAAAACATATTTTTTCTAGCTTGTATTTTTTTAAACAGTTTAGATAAGATCGAATAAGTTTTCACTCATTTGTAAATTTTTTGTTCAAAAGCTAAATTTTATTCAATAGTCGATTTTTTTTAAAACTATTTGGAAAAATGGTTATTGTCCTCGTCAGGGTAAGGAAATCAAAAGCATATCTGAAGCTTTTTATGGGTTTAATCCGCATTTTATTCGTTTTCTGATGGGTCTATACAGTAATCTGTATTTTCCTTTTACTTTCAACAGAGATGGATACTTCTGTTGCCACTATGACAAAAAAGTAATAAAAACTACAAAAAAAAAATTGAATAACTCAGAAACAAATTGAGATACAGCTTTCAAACAAATTGCATTTAAAAGTACTACATTTTTTTCTCTAGACGACGGTGTAGATAATACTAGTAATAGTGTGGAATGTTTAGAAGTTTATGAATGAAATTTCATTTAAACTGGGTCGTAAGATTTCTACGATGGAAAAGTCTTTTCCCGAACAGCCAATGAAATGCTTGGATAACACGAAAGTTGCAAGTGGATAATACGTACGAGTCGCAGGCGATTTTTGTCACTTGCAATTTTACGTGTAATAACGCTATCAATGTTTAATTCGTGGCGTACGTAATGTATGATCAACTCCGTGCGATTTTTTATGCCTTAAATTTTAGTCTTTGAAAAAATCATTTTCCAAATGGTCGTTGCAATTTGTTAAATTGCTTTATTTATTTATGTATTTTTTTTTTTTTTTTTTTTACTACTTTGTATATTTTCCCTTCATCTTTTAATTTTACGTTTGATGTTTAATTTTTAAAATATCACACGTATATATACACGTATAGTTTCACATGTATATAGAGAGAGTGGAATGGAGTAGAGAATTTTGTCATTTTGAAAAGAACGATAAGCTGTTCGGAAAGAGAGTGACTATCGCGCGAGGTGGGGGGGGGGGGGGGGGGGGCCAGGGTCCTTTGACAGATCGATTTAGAGACTAGATTTGATTTTGAGAGTTTCGAAATCGGAAACCTCCATATATGTGTCTTGCATATATGTATATTATAAACATGTGTGACACATCGTTTGGAAGATAAAAGTTTAAACTATTTAATGAAATAAAAAATGTAAAAATTGATTTTTTGGTTGAATTTTGCTTTCCCGGTCCCCTTAAAAAAATGAATGCCGTTTCAACAAAAGAAATAAATGGTAAAAAAAAATAATAATAATAATAATAATAATATAAAAATAGTAGTTTCGACGTAGAGTTCTTAGTAGTTTAAGTCCATGCCCCTCCTCATTGTTTACACTAAAGGGAGATGAGATGAACGTACAAATAAGGCCGCACAAAAGAAGTCGAAATTTAGTATTCGCGATTGTTGAGCTGTGCACTTATGAAAATAAAGCCTTCAAGAATATGATTTCTGTTTCAACAAAAGAAATAAACGGTTAAAAAAATCATCATTTTGTAGTTCTATAAACAAAAATAAAGTGTTTCCACGACCAAAATTGCTTGGTTCTGTTTTCGGTTAATGTTTAATTTTTATAAGAACACACTTTTATTAATTTCAAAGTGATCAGAGGAAAATAAAATAAATATAAAAATTCACGAAGGGACCATGGCCCCATCCACAGGGCCCTGCCATCAAATTCCTGTGCACAGGACACTTTCAATTTTACGTGCCCACTTAGATGGTTTGATTTATTGATACTACTTTTTTTACATGTTACACACACTCGAAAAGTGTCAAGTCAAATAATTAAGTTTTCCGGAAAATTGAAAAACGATTCCAGGATTAAAAATAAAATATTTTTTCTAGTATTTATTGAAATGGGTTTTTAACCACACATTTTTGTTATTTCATGGTATTAAAATCTCAAATATCACATTTTTTTCACAATTATTTTATTTTTTAATTGAAATTTAGAGGAAATTATGAAAAATTTCGTGCTCCCTCAGAAATCTCTTGCCCAGGGCCTGGGCCCCAGTGCCCGTGCGATAGTCATGGCCTGGGCCTTCCCTTTTTGCGTCGATAATTACCCTCCTTCCCTTTTCGCAAGCCCTCTTTCCGTTAAAAAATGAATTTGTAAATGTGTCAAAACGTTTTGTGCTTGTTGAACAGAGCAGTTGAGAATAACTTTAAGAGGCTACTTCAGTCAAATGAAAAGACGCATTCGCTAATGCTAATCCTATGGAAGAAATTTATAAATATATCTCGGTCGCATTTCAATATTTTTAAATGATTTCTTTTGCATTGAATAGTTAAGATCGATCTGTATGCAGGCCGTTTTTTACTTTTTCGATTTTGATTGCAGATATTTTTTATGAGGATGCTTTTACTTTCGAAACCGGTTCCGAAAATGAAAGTGTCCTCATAAGAAATACCTGTAAACAAAATCGAAAAAGTAAACAACGGTCTTTGTACAGATCGATCTCAACTATTCATTGCAAAAGAAATCATTTAAAAATATTGAAATCCGATCGAGATATCTTTATAAATTTATTCCATACTATTAGCATTGGCGAACGGGTGTTTTTGTTTGACTGAAGTAGCCTCTTAAGGGGAACGAGAAAGCCCTATCTCCGCCATGTTAAATTCACCAACTTTATGTACCTTTTTCTCAGAAAGGGTGAAAGATAGAGGTCTAGATTTTTTAGAGTAGTTACAATAACATGATTTACGTATTTTAACAGACCATTTTATTTCTAAGTTAAACTCAAAATTAATTATTAATTATTTATTCAAAATCATTTTTAAATTAGCATTTTTGGTAAGATTTCACTGCCTAAAATAAATAATTCTCAACAAATCATTAAATCCCTGTGTTAAAGCATACAATATAACATAATATAAGTATTTAAAAAAAAAAAAAACCCGAGTTCTTAAGTTTAATAGATATTGAAAAAAAGGAACATAAACATGAAAAGTACAAGTTTTCAGAAAAAGTCAATTAAAAATTTAAATGGTACTCTTAGTAAATGGTACTCTTAGTAATAGTACTCTTAGAAAGAATGAATAATTCCAACACCTATTTTTATATATATAAACATGTGTGACACATCGTCGGGAAGATAAAAGTTTAAACTATTTAATGAAATAAAAATGTAAAAACTGATTTTTTGGTTGAATTTTGTTTTTCCGGTCCCCTTAAAAAAAATGAATGCCGTTTCAACAAAAGAAATAAACTGTAAAAAAAAAAATAATAATAATAATCATTTTTTAGTTCTTAGTAAACGAAACTAAAGGCTTTCGGTGACCAAAATTCCTTAGTTCTCTTTTCAGTTAATATTTAAGTTTTATAAGAACACACTTTTATTATTTTCAAAGTCATCAGAGAAAAATAAAGTAAATAAATCTGAAAATTCACGAAAGGACCCTGGCCCCTTCCCACCTCGCGCGATAGTCACTCTCTTTCCGAACAGCTTATCGTTCTTTTCAGAATGACGAAATTTCCCTACTCCATTCCACTCTCTCATAAACGCCTTTCCCACGCTTCTCTGCAGCATACACCCTCTCCCCCCCCCCCCCCATTCTCCTCTAGTTCCGTCTTCCTCTACTAGAGGACGCTAGTTACCGACGCTCTTTCGTCGAAACGCCTCCCCTCTCTCTGATTGGCCTCCAGCCGACAAAGTACACGACTCCTGGCGCCAGTCATCCCGTGAACGCGGCGCCTCACGAGGCGGGGGAGACGGAGGGAGGGGGGATCTTCTGCTCCCCTCCCTTTCTCTTCGCTGGAAATCGTTTGCACCCTCCCCCCCCCCCCGCTTCTCTCGCTGGAGCGTCGTGTTTACAACAGTGATGTATTCGTCTTCGACTGTGATCGTCGTTGTGTGACAGTGCTGCCGTGTTGTAGAGATACGAACGTGTGTTGTGCCGTGTTGTGTTTTAGAGATACATCCAGGATATAAACTGTGTGGTGAATTGTAGCTGGAGATTGCCGTTTATAAAGGTAAGCGTCTCTTTTACTCTCTGATCTGGTAAACGCTCTGCTTATGTGTGGCGTGATCTTCGAAACGTAGATTTGCCGACGTTTCCTTACTCCTGATTTTTTAGCATACCTTCCTTTCGGGTATGTAACGCGCGAGTCTAATCAACCGGCTTAGCAACAGAAATGTTGCTTAACCCTTAAATGCCGTGTGTTGCTTTTCGGCCACACACTCAATTTACTTTACTAAAATACTGTTAGAATAATATTGAAGCTCTAACACCTTATGTTGCCCATAAAATGCATACTGAAAATATTATTAAGGGTGTATTCCAATCCAAACTGCCTATTTTCTGATTTATTTTTTAAATTCATTTTTGCTCTCAAACGTACCAAACTCGAAAATTCTCTTATTTAGGAACTACAGAATGTGCCGCGCTTCTCGATTTTTTGATAAATGCAGAAAATAGTGTAAAAAATGCTGTCCAAGTGGGCGTTTTGAACCGAATTTTCCGAAGCGGGAGATCTGGGAATGAAAAAAAATGGTCATACTGAGAAAATAATGGTTTAAAAATCGAACTCTAATGAATGGAGCAAAAAATGAAATCACACGGCCTCTTATACATCTCTTCCAAAATTATCTCAGCCAGTTTCCTGTTTTCACTTTTAAAAATGAGTCTGAAAATGTCTCAGAAAATTTCGAGCTGTTGAGGGTGGAAAAACATTTTTTTTTTTTTTTATAAATAAAGTAACATTAATTTTGAATGATTTTATGATATAAAAATAAAAAATACAATTCAATTACTACACGATTGAATAATTTCCTAAAGAAATGAGAAAATTCTATAATTTTTGCAAATTCTTGAGCACATGGATTTTACAAATACTATGGGATGGAGAAAATTTTTATTACAAATATCTGGGTACCAGTAGTGGTGCATTTTACTACTTTTAAAAAGGGCAGAGTGCATTTTGTAAATTTGAAAAAGGGCAGGGTGCTGCACCCTTCAAAAATGGCCTAGAATGAACACTAGCTTTCCGGCAACACACCCAATTTAGTCTTATGAAATAAAGTTCGAATAATATTGAAGCTCTAATGCCTAATGTTGCCAATAAAAAAAATACCCGGCATGAAAGAGTTCCTCCTAAAGGAGGAATTTCACCTTTTTAAAACAATTTTGCACATTCTCTGGATTGATGCAAAAATGCAAAGAAAATATTAAAAACATATAAGGTGTGTGTGGGGGGGGGGGGGAGGAATTTAATAATAATTTTGTCAACTTCATATCCTTGGCGTTTGTTTCTGAATTGTGGTAAATGATGTTTTTTAAAGTGCTTCCACTTTCCATAAGGTTATTTTTTGGAATAGAATTTTTTGTCCAGTATATACAAATTTTTGGGTAATTTCAGTAATACATTTTTAGGATTTCTGGAGCAACGATCAATTTGACATGCATATATTTAGCATCATTGAGAAATATTTTTCTTTTTGCAAGAAAGGAAAAATCTGAAACAGCCAAACGATTCAAAATAATATCGATCTTGAAAAATTAATCATCGACCTTCATATAAGTTCATCAGATATTTGGATTGATACATTTAGCAAACTATCTTCCATTTTCTGTTTTGAATCAATGAAGCTATACATTTATTGTTAAATTTATTTTTAATACTTTCTAAGTTGCAAAAAGAGAATAACAATCATATGTACAGTTATATTTCATTTTATTGTATCAATAACTGTTAAAATGTGTCTAAATTATACGAATTTGGCGCCATTGTATAAATGAAAAAAAAGTTCCACCTTTTTTCCTATTTCCCATTTTCATGCCTGACATACTGAAAATATTATTAAATCAATTTTCAACATGTCAATGGCAGCACGAGTGCTGTTTATAAATAAAAATAGATTTATTTTTTCTATGGTTGCTACGTGTGTTTTTTGTTTTGTTTGGAAGCTTGCAAAATACCCTACCCTATTTTGATCTGCAGTGAGCCAGTAAAATTTATTCCTTATCCTAGTTCTTAAAATTCATGAGTGTTTATTATTATAAAATTTTATTGAGGAAAATTATTTTTTCGATTAAAACCACAGTGTTGCCGAATGGCAGCAAACTGTTTTTTAGCCGAAAACCCTAACTTAAAACAAAATAGGATTTTTTTTTTAAGTATCTTCCGATGATTTATTTTAAAAATGAAAGCCGGAAAACATTTTGAAATAGATTTTTGAAAAATCAGGCTTTTAACACTAGAACGTCAAGAAACAAGTTTTACCCAACCTTAATAAAAACATTTTAACACTAGAATTTTTATTTAAAAGTATTTCACTTATTTATTTAACTGAGTTTTCTCTACTTAAAATTTAACCTGATTTTACAAAAAAATTTTTTGGTTCAAATCGACATGTTATCATTTGATCGGTGTGGAATTGACACCAGTTGGACTTTCTAGTGTTAAGGGTTAATAAGTCTAATAAGTGACACGTCCTTCAATAAAACTTCTGTGTTGTTGTCCAATCCAAACGGACACTTTTTTATTCATACAAGAAAAGTATTTCGAAGTGTGATGTGTAGGCTTAACATTTTACTGTTATTATCCTAGTTTTGTTGTTTTTTTATTCATTAAATGGAGGAAGGGTTAAAACATTTATGAATACATTGTAAAAGTTTATAGTGTGAATACAAGTCAGTCAACAACAACAAAAAAAAAAAACAATAATTAATTTTTGACCTTCTTTCCATGCAAATAAAAGTGTTATTTCGAAGTGCGATTTGTATTATTATAAAATATAGCTTAAACTAGAATTATTGAACGTCATGTTCATCTTGATTACTAAATGAAAAATACACCAAATGAAAATTCTGATTTAATTTACTTAAAATGGTGCTAAAATGTACATCTTCTGACTTCTTCTTTTAAACACCTTTGGACGGTTTTAAGTTATAAAGACCTTTTTTTATGTATATGGGGTTTTTTACAACTTTTGATAGCTTTTATGTTAAAAAGATCTTTTTTATTATGTATATTTTAGCATTTTTTTTAAGTAAATTAAATCAGAATTTTCATTTCGTATATGGTATTTGTAGGCTTAAAATTTTACTTTTATTATCCCAGTTTTGATTGTTTTCTTTACTTATTAAATGGAGGAAGGGTTAAAACATTTGTGACTGACATAGTAAAAGTTTATAGTGTGAATACAAGACATTTCTTGACTGCAGTCAACAAAAAATCTTATCCCTTTTTCCAATGCAAGTAAATTTAGAATCTTCATGGTGTTCCGCCAAAGTATAATAATAAATGTGCACTAGTTCTATTTTAGGAAGTTTTGCTCACACGTTTTCAAACATTTTATTATTAAAAATGTCATCACAGGAGCATGCGTTGGAATACTTAAGTTTTTCAATGTGAAATTAAAATGATCATTGCTTTCTTCAAGCGTTCCATGGAACAAACTGAAGGATTTAGATCGGGTTGTTGCAGCTATATTTCATTCGAAAATGTTGCAAGGTGCATTCAATTCGAATAAAAATTGAATACTATGTCTTCCAAGGAGACAAGGGACATTTAAGCTCATTTATTTATTTCACTTTAAATACTATGCACACTATATATGAATTATGGCGTACCTTTATTTAATTTTTTAAAAAATGTAGAAAAATAAGAGATTTTCTTGAACATTTTAAGCATTATGAAGAACTTTTCAAAATGTCCCCTGCGCATTTTATATCCATTAAAAGCACCCATACTTTTTTCTTTTAAATTCCAGTTTGATTTATTTATGCAAATAAAACTGTGCATCGAATTTTATATATTTGAACATAAATATAAGAAAAAAATATGCATATTTTCTAAATTATATGAATTTTTAAGCATTTTTTGCATCCTGTTTCTGCAATGAACTACCTTTAACTTTTCCAATTATATTGAGTTTCAAAAAACGATACACAGTTGTTTTTTTTTAATGTAAACCAAACTGGCATAAAAAAAAATAAAATAAAGTATTGGTGCTTTTAATGGATATGGAATGCGCATGTGGCATTTTGAAAAGTTCTTCATAACGCTGAAAATATTTAAGAAAATTCCATATTTTTCTCAAAAAAAATTTTTTTTTAAATTTTTTGTGTGATAAATATATGCTATCATACATAGAGTGTGCCCTTGATTAGTATTTAAAGTGAATTTAAAAGAAAAAAAAAAGAGTTTAAGGTCCCTTGTCCGCAAAAAAGAAAAAAAAATATTGTAAGCATGTATGTTGAATAATAGTCGTAGCAGTCGCGGCGTGATGTCGCTGCTATGTTGTCTTCGATAGACCCAGAATGTAATAATGTTGTGAATTGTAGCTGGAGTTTGCTGTTAAAACCCTTCATTGCACCAAGTGCCGTATCTGGCACATACCTAAAAACATTATAATTTTTATTATGTGCCATGAATTTTGTAATAGGATCACTGTAACTGATCAAGAACAATTCAAAGAATATAATAATACTTATTTTGTCCATGTCACATGGCTGCATTAAAAAAAAAGAATTTGTACTTGGAAAACAAAACAAACATTTCGATCACGCTATTAAGGTAAGATTTACTTTCATTATTTTTACTGAATACTTAAAAATATTAATATAATAAAAGTTGCAGAGTGTTAAGGCTGTCCTCAAATCAAAAAGGGCAACTTCCTGACATAAGTTTTAATTTATTTTTGTTCGAAAATGCATGAAACTAGCAGGTGTTGTTGTTCAGAAACTATGTCATCGAGCTGTTTTTTCCATTTTTTTGCAAACGCAATAGATCTTAAAGAAAATAGCGTCAAAGGGGACGTTTTGAACCAAATTTCGCCGCGAAAGTAGAAAAATCACTAAAGAGTGGTCGAAAAACGTGTTGTCACGTGATCGAAATCGGTTATAACTCAACGGGTAATGGATGGATCCAAAAATGAAAAAAACTGTTCCATTCCAAATCGCTTCCATGGCCAGGCTTTCCAATTTTATATCTTTCCATTAAAAAATGAATTTGTAAATGTGTCAGAACGTTTTGCGCTTGTTCGGCAGAGCAGTTAAGAACAGCCTTAAGCAGATAAAATGAAACTTAAACTTACAGTATGTGTAAAATTACTTAATTCTGGGGTATATGCAATTCCACTGAAAACAGAAGATATTTATGTCGAATACATAGGCATGACTTCACGTAAACTTAAAGTTCGTATTAAAGAACATTTGAGAGATTTAAAGTATAACCGACCTATACAACAGCCCTGTCAGGACTTAACCAGAAGCAGAATATACAAGTTAATTTCGAAGATGAAAAATTTATATATCCCTCAAAGAATTATCCTGATTTAATTATCCGCGAATCAATAGAAATTATTAGTAAAGAAAATACTGTTTTTAATGACGCTTTATCCTACAACATACCCCAAATTCGGCTCGTTTGCTTAAAGAATCATAAAACGAGTAATTTTCCACTTTCCTATATCCATGTTTTATTTTCCCAATGTTTCCGGATCTATTAATTAATTTCCATTTTCACTCCTTTCCTCACCATCTAGGTGGATTTTGAAAATTAGACGTTAATAACTGTTGTATTTCTTATATTCCTCTGACGAAGACTACGTTTTTTATAGTTGAAAGTACTAAGGTATTAAAAAAAAATAATTTAACATTTTTTAAATACTGTGTCATCTTTTAAGTAATTTTACACATACTAGTGTAAGTTTAAGTTTAACTTTTAAAGATGAATTAAGCATTTCTATTTAATTATTTACAGATAAAATGAATTCATTTAAGCTCATTTAGTTGCCAAATGTAGCAATACAATATTTAAAAATCCTAAATGTGTACATACGGCACACACCATAAAATACCCAATTTTAGCTGAAATTTTGAAATTTAAAATTTTTACTATTTTTCCCATTATTAGACATATATAGATTAAAAGAAAAATCATAAATATAGAAAATTCGTGCAGTGAAGGGTTAACAAAGGGAGATGTCTTTTTTTCTTTACCATCAGATGTTGTGAACAGGCCCCGATCATGGAGCCATGGGCAAAGATAAATTAGGGGGCCCCATTCGAATCGTTGTAACATTATTCAAATAGAACTGATGCCCAGTCATATGTGTACAATATTTTCGCACCTTGGATTTTAAATAGAAGACAATTTTTAGCTCTGTCATTTCTAAATGAAATATCTTAATAAATAAAAATACTTTTTTTTTTTCTTAGTACAGAACAAAACTTTTTTATATAATTTTAGCAACTTGTTATAGTACTTTAGTATAAATTTAATAACTTCAACTTATGGAAGAGTGCCAAATACTCCAACATATAAATATGAGTTAATCAAGTTACCCTTTTTTGCATCTTTTTAAGTTGTACTACACACAAAAAGATGGCCATTTTGGATTTGTTTCTCTCTATTCTAAAAAAAAGTAACTTACGATGTCACCGCCGCCGGTTTTGAATTTTTTGTGACCGGAGGTCTTTCTCCGTTAATATTAAGGAAAATATTGTATACAAAAATATGAAAATCGGCGGTATTATAGAGAAATGTTTGATAAACACGCTGATGTAGACAGTTTTCAAATCGAAGAATTATTTTAAGTGATATTTAATGTTAAAGTTGGACAAAATCGTTCCATTAAAAAGTTTTATAGGAGCAAAAACTATACATCGGAATTTAATAATTTTTAGATCATTTTATACGTTATAATTTTCCGGTGTACAGAATTCATTTATTTTTTTAATTTGACTCATTTTTTGAGGTTTTATTTCTATTTTAAATTCAATTTTTCAGCATTTCGAGAGATATTTTTTAATTATTTTAGAAAATTGTACTAATTTAACCTGTTGCCAACTGTATAAACAACGCAAACAATAATGTTTGCTTCAAATAAAAAAAATATTTACACGTGACTATTATAAACAGAAAAAGATACTTTCAAATTAGAATTAAATAATTGCGTATAAAAAGCAGGAACTTATTGAAAATTACTTCATAAGAACTATATTTACACGTGAATTTTAACAGAGAAAGGATATTCTAAAATAATAAATTCATTAACATGCGTTAGAAGTCTTAAATAAGAGAAATTACGTCACATTACTATGTAAAATGTACAAAAAATAATATTGCAAAACAGTTTAAATTTAAAAATTGCGCGAGACATTTATTTGATATTTCGAGATGATCTTTTCCACTATTTTTGCTGGGACAGCGCTAATAATATTTTATTTCTAACAAAAGTATTTTCACGTGAATATTAAAAAGAAAAAGAAAAATTTGGTGAAAATTATGTCAGAAAGAACTTTCTTTTCGCTTTGTTAAAAAATACCGGGAGACAAAGACTCTGCTTACTATAAATTCATTTTATATTAGCTTATTTTGAAATGTTTAATGATTTTATTTAATCAAAGACGAAAACAGCCATTGCATCTTTTAACAGCACCTGATTTTTCCTTAAAATTCCCCAATCAAAGAGAAATGAATAGAAACCCGTTTATAGGGAGATCGCCACTGTTTTTTAAATTATAATTCAATCTTTTAAAACCTTTTAAAAGCCAATCAAATTAGCTTGCTTTTAGAAAATGCGGTGTTCGAACGGGGGTTGGCGAGCGTAGCACGTAGGGGGCCGAGCCCCCTAGTTTTATAAAAACTTGAACTGAAAAACTATATATAACCTCGATTGCAGTTCTCATGATTGCTTGCTGCCACAGAGCCTATAGCTATTATGTTCTATGCTCTGTGCTTGCAGCAAAAGCTGAGCAGTGCTTTGCACCAAGTGGTTGAGGTTAGCTTTGCGAAAGCACTGAGCTCTGCGAGTTCAAAATCAAATTTGTTTTTCAGAAAGTTTAGAAGAATCTTTTAAAGATGAAATTTGTATTTGAAAATTTTCAGAGTTGGAATTGGGAAAAAAGTAAATATTTTATAAATTAATATAAGGGTTTGGGGACATCTAGGCAAAGTCCCGATTTCTCATGCGATAATATGGGCCTGGTTGTAACCCTCCTCCTCCCCCCACACACCAAGAAGTGTCCATTATCCGTTTAGAATGATTTTATTCATGGAGAAAAGGTCAACTTTTCCCCCTTGCATCCCATTTAGTGAGTTTTTTTTTTTGTGTGTGTGTACGAAATTGAGTTATGCTTTTGTGAAAATTAAAACGAATTAAAAAATAATCCATATGAAACATTTATTAATACTTATTATTAATTAATACATATTTATTATTAATTATTTTTAAAGCCTTTCTGTGTTTATTATTCCTATCCAGTGAGTTTGTTTTGTTTGCAAATGAAAGAAATTTAACTCAGTACATTATGAAAAGTTCACTTTGATGGAATAGAATTTTCCAAAGGGACCTCTTTTATGAGAGAAATTTTGTGAAGGGATTCTCAACAGCCCCCCCCCCCCCCCATTTTGGCCAGGATCGACATTCACATAAAGCCGGAACAAGACGGCTTCTGACCAGTGAAATATTTTAACGAATGCAAAATGAAGGAATTGCTTGTTAATTACTTATTATCTTGTTATTACATAATGCCTATGATACTCTTTTGCCTATTTGTTTTGATCCTATGAAACACCATTTGCGTGTTTCTAAAAGAAAGGAAACTAATCATCACTTATTAAGGGGTCTTAGGACTCTTAAAGCTTCAAAATCTTCAAAATTTTAATTTTTTTTTTAAGATGATAATCTGCTATCTTCTCTGAATATTGTGATATAATTGTTTCCTTGAAATTCCTATTTAGAACAGAAGTTATGGCTTTTAGAAATATACTCGCTCAATAGCTGAAGCGGCGTTTCCGAAACTTTAAGCCATTTTTCTCCATATGACGTTTTTCGATATAACGCGCAGGATATCTCAAAAAGCACTAGGTTAATTTTAACACAATTATTCTAATTGGTAAACAAATCATATTAGATGTAAATTTCCAACTGGGCGAAAAATGTCCGGACCAGGATTCGAACCCGGGACCTCCTGGCTGAAGCCGCCAGTGCTCTGTCATCTGAGCTATCAGGTGAAAAAGTTCAACCAGAATAGTCCGGGATAGCTCAGATGGCAGAGCACTGGCGGCTTCAGCCAGGAGGTCCCGGGTTCGAATCCTGGTCCGGACATTTTTCGCCCAGTTGGAAATTTACATCTAATATATCTCAAAAAGTTCTGAATGTGTTTTCATAAAATTTTCAAAACGCATGTTACATGTTAGTCTGTATAAACTAAACCTAAAATTTTCTTTTTATTGCTCAAAAACATATTTTTTTAAGGTGATTATACAGTTGAAATTTTCAAAATTTTGTATTAGCTCAATACAACTTTGTATTAAAAATGTAGAAACGTTTTACAAATTTATTTAGGTTCAGAGTCATTATTACAATCTGAAGTATACGTAGGCACCAAAATTTTCATTCTAGTTGCAATATTTATTTTGTAATCGTGCGCGTAAGCTGTTATGCCAATTTTCTGCTCGACAGATGTCTGCAATTTGGAGCCTCCTATAAATGCTAATTCTGCATCTTTCAATTTCTTGAAAACATGAAAAGAAAGAATACACTTATACCTTTCATCTCAATAAAAATTGTGTTTTAAAATCATATACATTTTAAGATGTTAAATGTTGAAAAAGTTCTTTTTTTTTCTTCCTGTTTTAAGAGTTCTCAGACTCCTTAAACTTGAGATGAAATCCTGTGGATTTACTTTTAGGAATTTCCATAGATGGGCCAACGGCCACTGTGGTGTGGATTTTAAGTCCGTAAACATTTTACTCTTACCAGACAGATAGAAGGGGGGAAAATTATTTTTTACTTAATATTTTTTATAATATTATATTAAAAAATACAAAAATACGTTTTAAAAAAATAACCTTAAAATTGATAAAGGAAATATCCTGAAAATTTTAAAAAAGGAGCGAGGTGGATATTTTTGGCTCCTGTTGCATCCGAAATTGTAAACGCAAAAGTTTATGTCGAATGCTTTAGCCGTTAGATGTTTTTTTACGAAAAGCAAGCTCTGATTTCGGTAGGTTTTTTTCTATAATCCTGATTGTTTTGGCATACCGTCTTACCCAGGCATGAAAGAGTTCCTCCTAAAGGAGGAATTCCACCTTTTTTAAAGAAATTTTGGCCATTTTCTGAATTGATGGAGAAATCCAAAGAAAATATTGGAAGCATATGGGGGAGGGGGGGGGGGTCTGAAAATTTAATAATTAAAAATTTTGTTTACTGAAATCGTTGGAGTTTGTTCCTGAATTGCAGTGCAAAAGTGCCATCAAATCCAAGGTGGAATAAGTATATGAAAGTCATGTAAATTAAGATGTATTTTTAAAGACTTTAAAAGGGAAAGGATGTTTCCATATGGTTATTTTTGGAATAAAATATTTTTTCCTAATTATGCAACACTTTTGGGTAATTTCTTTGATAAATTTTTAGAGAAAATTTTACAAACTAACCTTCTAAAATATTTATTTTGAAAAAATAATCTCTGTACTTCACATAAATTCTTCAGATATTTTTGGATTTACACCTTTAGCAAACTGTCTTCAATTTAATTTTTTTTTTTTATTCAAAGAATCTAATAAAGTTATTGTTAGTTTTAATTTGTTTTTTGTTTTTAATAATTTCTTAAGTTATTAAAAGAAAATAATCGCCATAAGTACAGTAATACTTCATTTTACTGTATAAATAACAGTTTAAATATGTCTAAATTATAAGAGTTTGGTGCCATTATATATAGATGGAAAAAAATTTCACCTTTTTTTCTATTTCTCACTTTTATGTCTGCATACCAGGCGTATAAGTGTTGAATTCAGTGGGTGGTCTATTCCTCTGGAACACCAAAATCCGCCCCCATCCCCCTAATGCAGACAGGGCCGAAAACAGCATTTATCCCCCCCTCCCCTTCCTTTACTAAATATGAATTTTGGCGCCCTTTTCCCTTTCCAAAATAAATTTATAAACAAAGGTAATTTTTACTTTCTTTTTTTTTTGGGGGGGGGGGCAGGAGGGCTCCATTTTAAGTATGAAATAATTGTTATCTCAAAACTTTTAAAATTATGATTTGAAAACGGATTCTATTCAATCTGGAGTTAGCTGGAACGAATACGATTTCGCTGATTGACGAAAATAGGACTGCTAATGATGATAGCATAGATCGCTTTCGTTTCTGTTACCAGGGATCGATGCAGGGTTTTTTTTTTTCTTAGGGCCCATTTTGTGAAAAGTAAAAGTTATTTTTGTAAAATTTATTGCCTTTTTGTGAAAAATAACATTTTGTAACAAAGAGGAAATCCATTTACTCAAATTCGAACCCAGTATTTATAGATAGTAACTTCTTTAAAAGGGTGTATTCCAATCCAAACTGTTTATTTTCTGATTCATTTTTAAATTCATTTTGGCTCTCAAACGCAACAAACTGGGAAATTCTCTTATTTAGAAACTATATAATGGGCCGTGCTTCTCGATTTTTTGATAAATGCAGAAAACAGTGTAAAAAATACTGTCAAAGTGGACATTTTGAACCGAATTTTCCAAAGCAGGAAATCTGGGAATGAAAAAAAGGGTCATACTGAGGAAATAATTGTTTAAAAATCAAATTCTAATGAATAGAGCGAAACATGAAATCACACGGCCTCTTATGATGTCCTCAAAAATCACCTCAGCCAGTTTCCTGTTTTTACTTTTAAAAATGAGTCTGAAAATGTCTCAGAAAATTTCGAGCTGTTGAGGATGTGAAAATATGTTTTCGAATACACCGTTAAAAATGAATCAGAAAATAAGAAGATTGGATTTGAATACACTCTTAAGAGCAAGTCCTTCTGGTAAAAAAAAAAAAAAAAAAAAAATTCCCAGTGAACTTGTTTTGTTTTAATATTACACATTTCAACACCTATAGCAATAAAAATAATTAATGAAGAGTATGTTTTTATGGAATAGAATTTCGTGAGGGAGACTACGTTTTTAAAATAAATTATGGGAAAGGGCCTACTTTATAAAGACGAATTTTGTGAAGGGGCTAGTTTTGTTTAGTGGATTTTCGTAAAGGGGCCCTAAATAGGTCCCAAATTTTGCCTGGATCGACCCCTTTTTACTAACACGAAAAATGAAAATATCCTGTAAGATTCACTCATTTCTGTTACAGGCATGAAAGTATTTCTCCTGAAGGCGGAATTTTACCCTTTTTAAAGCTTCATGTTCTCTTTCAGATTATTCACATTATTTCATTTTACTTTTATGTGTATTTCCATACTTCTAACATACCATACTATATGTTGAGAATTTTCTCAAGTTAAATAATTCTGTATCTTCGCCATTTTTTCAATGGATGCAAAAATACAAAAAAATATTGGAAGCATAGAGAGGGGAGGAGGTGGGGATTTGTAAAATTTAATAATCATACATTTTGCCTACTCAAATGCTTGGAGTTTGTTTCTCAATGGCTGTGCAAAAGAGCCATCGAATATAATCTGAAAGGATGTTGTTTTTAAGGGTGTTTTCAAATCCAAAAGGAGAACTTTCTGGCATAAGTTTTAATTTATTTTTGTTCGAAAATGCTTAAAACTAGCTGGTGTTGTTCAGAAACTAGGTCAGCTGTTTTTCCATTTTTTTGCAGAAAAGAGTGTCAAAGTGGGCGTTTTGAACCGAATTTCCGCGCGAAGGAAGAAAGAGCACTCAAGAGTGGGCGAAAAACGTGTTTGTAACGTGATCAAAATTGCTTATAACTCAATAGGTAATGGGTGGATCAAAAAATGGAAAAACAGTTCCATTCTAAATCGCTTTCATAGCCAGGCTTTCCAATTTTATACATTTTCGTTAAAAAATGAATTTGTAAATGTGTCAAAACGTTTTGCGCTTGTTGAGCAGAGCAGTTGAGAACAGCCTTAAAATGTCTCATCCAGAGGGATTTTTTTAACACTTCCACGGCTAAGGGAAACATTGTTCCCCATTTTAAATTGGGGGATGTTCGTATTTAATTATAACCTTATCTGCATTTTTTATACGGAATGTCAAAATAGAATGTATCGGGCAATTCCACAGAAAATTATCTTTTTTTTTTGGGGGGGGGGGGAAATAAAATTTATAATATGTTTAATTTAAAGGTATGATTGGAAAGCTTGATATTTTTATATTGTATAATAAAATCCTAAAAAAAGGCACAATAAATGACTGTTTACAAACTAAGTTAAGTACCATTATTGTCTTTGTAAAGTCATAATGTTACGTCAGTTACACAATAAAAGTTACGTCAGAAACTTTACGTCAGTAAATGCCATTTTTTCTTTTTTATTGTTCAGAAATTAATTAGACAAGTTACTGTTATAATTTGGCATTACTTAGTGTTATTAAGAACATTAAATTACTTTTTTTGACCGGATAGTTTTGATCATTTTTACACTGCAATGAAGGCAGAAAAAAAATGTGTGTCTATTTTATGTTACGTCAGTTACAGAATTTTGAATTACGATTTATGAGATTCAAAGAGAGATTTAAATAATCTGCAGTTGTTTGGGTATTAAGTCCTTAGTAAGAAATATTTTAAATTGAAAGAAATTGTTCTAGCTTTATTACTAAGTTTTCTACATAATTTTGAAAACAAAATTCGATGATCAAATGTTACATCAGTTACGATGGAATTTCCCTGCGCCGAACGCAATTATGTAAAAGGTGTGCAAATTGTGCTAAACGCCGACTAGAAAGTAGAACGCATAATGTATATACTATGTGCAATGCCCATCTTTGCTTCATAACCCAAAGAAATTTCTTCACACAATATCATAATTATGCACATCCTTTTGTATCGTAATTTTATTTCATAATTTTGTATAATTTTGGTTAACATTTTGTTATAATAAACCAAAGAAATTGCATAATAAGCCTATCTATAATTTGTGTTTCCTTATAATCCCATTGGGAAAAATATGTCCCATAAAATTAAAAAAACTACATATTGTTAGGTATTTTTCTTATGATTTGTATTTATTTTACGTCTAAACAAACTAAAATAAACAGTTACCATACTAATATTTACTCTTAGCAACCCTTATGGTCCTATAAGGGTTAGGGATGCACCGAATATTCGGTATTCGGTCATACTACCGAATATTCTGCCGAATATCAAACTATTCGGTATGCCGAACATTCGTCTTGGCCGAATATTAAACTAATCGGATATTCGGCCAGACCGAACACTTTAAAGACCTTTTTAAAAAATATTTTTAAAAACCTTAAAACAACTACTATTTTTAACTGTATTAATAAAAATAATTAATAAAAATATTTAATAATTAGAAATAGGAATTATATTTAAATAAAAGAGAATGATTTTACATTTTTTTTTTTTTTTTTTTTTGTTATTTGAAAAGTATCACGTAAGAAAATTAACGAGTAATGACGATGTTAGTCCCTTCCTGAAACATAAACAGTATATGACTGTACAATTTTTTCATCCAATTCCTTCAAAATTTCACTCTGATTTTAAAGTAATTTTTTTAGAGTATAAGAAAATTTTATTCATTTGTTTAATTCAGAGAGGAACCCATATAATTTAAAATTTTATCAATTCATGAAGCTTTAATACTATCCTCTTCTTAAATAATAATTCGAAGCATTTTTTTTTTTTTTTTTTTTTTTTTTTTTTTTTTTTTTTTAAGTGTAGAATTTACTTAAAAAAAGATCTTGTTTATGAATATGGAAATATGTCTGTTAAAAATTATGTAAAATTGTTTCAAAATTTATCTTTTTAATACTTTCAAATTCTGAAATTTAAAGGCAATAATCAAGCCGAATATTCGGTATTCGGCTTGATAATCACTATTCGGCTAACCAAATATTCGGTATTCAGTTTAACTGTTGGCCGAATATTCGGGAAAAATCACTATTTGGGGCATCCCTAGTAAGAGTTAGACTTGTAAAAGTCTTTCGTTATTAGGAAAGAAACAAATAAAGATTCATTTTCTAATTGTATTAATCCATAACCATTCTATTTACCTGCACATAAGCAGATCATTTTTTTGTCAGTATACAAGGTGAAGCAGAAAAAGAAGGTAGCTATGAGAAACCTGTCATAAAAAAAAACACATTCAACATCATGCTGCTACATTTAGTACACACTCTAAAAAAAATGACATATTTTCAATATGAGAAAATGGAATAACCACGAACGAAACCATACAATAAAAGAAAAGCTCTAACTACTAGAAAACAGGAATTCTGCTTTTTCAGAATTTAGTGTCGCCCCCGATGAAAAAAAATTCATTTTGAATTGCTAAAATTCTTTTTGAACAGCAAATTCTTATTATGTATATAAATATAGATAGTTCAGTTTTAAGACTCCAGACACGCGCTTTTATTTTATATAAAATGACGGCATCCGCATCTGCTAAAGAATTCATCATTTGCGACCCTGTCCCTGCCGGCCAAGACACTCACGAGCTAATGCTAATCCTATGGGGAGGGATTTTTCTAATATCTCGTTTGCATTTCGACATTTTTAAATAATTGTTTTTGCATTGGATAGCCGAGGTCCGTCTCTACAGCGCACCCTGGTTACTTTTTTGATTTTGGTCGCAGATATTTTTAATAAAGTTACTTTCATTTTCAAAACCGGTTCTGAAAATGAAAGTGCCATTCTAAAAAATATCTGCAACCAAAATCGAAAAAGTAACCAAGGTGCGCTGTAGAGACGGACCTCGGCTATCCAATGCAAAGAAAATTATTTAAAAATGTCGAAATGCAAACGAGATATTAGAAAAATCCCTCCCCATAGGATTAGCATTAGCTCGTGAGTGTCTTCGCCGGCAGGGACAGGACCCTTAAACAACATCTACAGTAAAATAGGCATAGGACGTGACTATCACTCAATAATACACAAATCCGAGCAAAAGAGATTTCGTCATTCAAGAAACTCGACCAAAAAAATTGGCTCTCTCATGATTCAAAGGCCTTCATTTGTTTGTAATATTAATATAGACTTAAAATTAAATTTAGTTTATAATAGTTCCCTGTTTTAACAGAAATCATTCTTTTATATTTTTTCAAAATAGCACGTATTTTAAATACATCTTCTTTTGGTTGTTATGAGAAAATGACACCAAAAAGATATAATTGCTATTTTGCAACTATTTTCCCTTTACTTTCTACAAAAATGGAGTACTTGAGTTGCCAACTTTAAACAAATGGTGCTAAAAACTACAAAGAAATTAATATCTATCTCAAAAATAAATGGAGATATAGTTTTCAAACAAATTGCATTTAAAAGTACTTTTTTTCCCCAATACAACTGTATAAAAATTGAAAATCTGCGATGCTTAGAAGTTTAAAAAATTGCAGTAGAGATTATTCCGTACATCTGCTTTGTTTGACGGTTGGCTTATACACCGTAACGTTATTTTTTTAGAGACGACACATTAATAGGTGGGAGAAAGAAATAGCATACTTGGGGCTAATAATCCCTCAAGAATCACTCATGATTCCGAAACGCGTTCTTTATATTTAGAAACCAATCTATTTTAGAGTTTTAGAGAATCGTTTAAAAAAATCAAAGTTTCTTTTGCCGCCACCAATTTTTGATAACATTTCCGAGATCTTTTTTAGAGCCAAAAATCAAATCAGTTTTAATAACTGAATAGAATATTTTTCGGATGTTATCCCATTCCCAAGTAAAGAAATTTCCTGCTGAACAAACATTGAAAGGCATTAACATTTTTTGTTACTATTGCATCAGGGTTCGTTGATTTAAACAGCTTGATTTTAATCATGATTTTAAAGAAATCTTTGATTTAAATCAACTTTTAAGGGGTCAAGTACCCTTTAAAGTTTCCAAAAATCGATTTTTTTTTTTTTTTTTTTTTTTTTAAATAGCTTATAATTAAATAGGATTCATTAGGAACATTTAAAAATAAACCCCATGCAAAATTCTCATTAGAAGAGAAATTATGTCTAAAACACTTGGAGCTTTTCCTAAATGATCAAGTGGTGATTTAATCTTTAAAGTTAATTTTCGTGAAACAGCGATTTTGATCATTGCGCGCACGATTTCTGAAAAACGGTTATCTAGAATTTCACGAAATTTTCGGGAAATGTATTAAACGTACAGAAGCACAAAATGACCTATTATTATGTTTCTCAAGTAAGTAGTGTAGATTTCACGACTACTTTTGAATAAAAGAAATCTCGATATTTCGAATTTCTTAAGAAAAAAAATTCGCGGGATCTACAAGTTTTATTTTTTTTATTGTAGGTCATTTTGAAAACACTTTTTATCTGTACCCATTAAAAAAATCTTGCCTTGTTTAAGCCATTTAAATGGGAAAAATCATGCGCGCAATGCATGCAAGAATAATTCTTTCGTAAAAATATTATTATCTTAAAAAGAAAAAAAATTAAAAAAACATATATGTGTATACCTTTTTTAACAACTTTAATTGATAAAATAAATCGTTCCTAACATGTATTTTCAATTTTATAATTAAAAGTCAATTAGTTAAAGAGCGACTGCAATTCTTACAGAGGCCACTTTTCAATGTATTTTATTGGTTTAAAAAGATATCTGACCCCTTAAAAGAACTTAAAAAAAAAAATATTTCCAATTTAGGTCCAGATAGAGTGTAATAAAAAGCTAATTTTGCCAAAAATATACTTTCTAAATGTTAAGAGTGGGAATTCAAAATCCATGCTTTTTGAATACTATAATTTAAATCAAATATCACACTTTAAAATGAAAATCAGAAATTAAAAATAAAGAATCTGAGCTGAAAAATTTTAGAAGATAAATGCATCTATTTACCTATTGGAAAATATCTAAATCTGATGTGATTTCTTTTAATACAAAAAGATATAGACTTTCTACGAGGATATGGAAAACTTTAGAATAAATAAATATTTAGATCATTTAAAAGTTTTTACTTATAGGTGTGAGAGATCTCATGACGCACATGTCAATAACAAATTGTTCAGTTTCCAATGCAGTTTACTTATAAAAATATTTGAAAAAAAAAAAAAAAACGATTTCATGGTTAATAATAGTCTGAAATTTGTTTTTGCATATATTTTTAAATATAATTTTCATTTTACTTATCTATAAATACAAGGTAATTAATAACTACAGTTTTTTAAAGTCTTTTTAAAGAAAAATCCGATTTATTTATTTCTTTATTTTTAATAAAGTATAATAATAATAAAAAAATAAATCTAACTTTGATTTCCTCTAAAATCCGCAATCGCTTAGGATAATAAAGCAGGAAAAGGGGTGTTTCTTTTCAAACATTTTAACAACAAAGAATCATTTTCTCAGACCCATTTGAAATTTATAACATATAACTATAGGATCATCACTATGTGCGTGATGCCAGAACATTACATGATCCAACTTCATTAAATGAATATTGTATATAATCTAGAATAGATATGTTTAAAAGAATACTGTATATAATCCAGAATCGAAAATCTCAAATTTTATTCATAACTGTTTTTTACCCTGAATAAAATGCTTACATTATCTTTCATATATTTTGACATTTTTAATGAAGAAATGTGGTTAAGGGTGTATTCCAATCCAAACTGCTTATTTTCTGATTTATTTCTAAATTCATTTTTGCTCTCAAATGCATCAAACCTGCAAATTCTCTTATTTAGAAACTAACATAAACGTACCGTGTTTGTCGATTTTTTGATAAATGCAGAAAATATTGCGAAAAATGCAGTCAAAGTGGGCGTTTTGAACCGAATTTTCCGAAGCGGGAGATCTGGAAATGAAAAAAAAAATGGTCATACTGAGAAAACAATTGTTAAAAAACGAAATTCTAATGAATTGAGAAAAAAAATGAAATCACTAGACCTCTTATACGTCTCTTGAAAAATCACCTCAGCCAGTTTCATGTTTTTACTTTTAAAAATGAGTCTGAAAATGTCTCCGAAAATTTCGAGCTGTTGAGTGTGGAAAAATATTTTATCCAAAAGGGCAACTTTCTGACATAACTTTTAATTTATTTTTGCTCGAAAATGCATGAAACAAGCTGGTGTTGGTGTTCAGAAACTATGTCATTGAGCTGTTTTTTCTATTTTTTTGCAAACGCAATAGATCTTTCAGAAAAGAGTGTCAAAGTGGGCGTTTTGAACCGAATTTCCGCGCGAAAGGAGAAAGAGCACTCAAGAGCGGGCGAAAAACGTCTTTGTCACGTGATCGAATTCGCTTATAACTCAATAGGTAATGGATTGATCAAAAAATGGAAAGCACAGTTCAATTCCAAATCGCTTCCATGGCCAGGCTTTCCAATTTTATATCTTTCCGTTAAAAAATGAAATTGTAAATATGTCAAAACGTTTTGCGCTTGTTGAGCAGAGCAGTTAAGAACAGCCTCAAAGCAAAAATTTTAGCTTTTAGTATAACGAAGGGTGCATATGATTTTTATTTTATCAAATGTGTAACTTAAGGTTAACATACAGTCAAGTCTCTCTATAACGAAACTCCATACATCGAATTTCTCTATATAAGGAATTTTTAATAGGAACGGTTCCTTTTTGACATGCTCTCGTTTAAAAAAGTCTCCATATAGCGAAATATCTATCTCCATATAACGAATTTTTTCATAAAATGTTCTTTATTTATTGTTTTAAAAAAGCTTCCAAATGATATGGAATCAATTTTCCATCACTGATTAGTGATTTTTCGTTCAGTGCTGAGTTTTTTTATCTTTCTTTTCTACCTTGAATCTCCTTGTTTTTATGCCCAACGAATTCATCTCCACCCCCCTCCCGCACACCTTTTAACATACTTCTTAAAACAGTGGCAACTGGATTGTTATACATATAAGAGCGGGACCAGAGAGTTAATTGGAGTTTAAGGTGAATGAGAATTCAAATGGGATATAATTTTCCGTTCCTTGTTAAAGTCTGAACATTTTTTCGAAAGTGTAACAATTTTGAAATCAAAACAGCGAAAAATTACAGATTTCTTTGTCTAAAATTAATTTAACTTATGTAATTTTAATATGCTTACAAATAAATGTCTGTTTTCTTTTTTGAAACTGTTTAAATAATTAAGAAATAAAATATTAGGTTAATATTTATAGTTAAACATTTCAAATTCTTAATGAAATACCTCAAAATTAATTTTGTTCAAAATTTACACATTAAATAGGAATTTTTACTCATTCTCTATATAACGAATTTTTTACTGGAACAATGGATTTCGTTATATAGAGACTCGACTGTATTTTGTATAGTTTAATTAGTTAAATTGCAGTGAGTGTAAGGGAGTACTCCTATAACACAAGACAATGTATTTTATTTATAACGTGTTTCCAAAAGTAAAGGAGAATACCCATTTTCAAATTAAATCTCTTTTTCAATTGCTGTATTATTAAACTATCTATATTTTATTTTTTTATAAGTTAAAATTATTTCAAATTAACCAAATGAATGAGTTTATTTTTAAAATTTCAAATAAATTTAAATAAGTTTTCTAATTGTTCATTTTAATGATTTAGTGAAGGTTTACATTAAAATGCGTGGATTAAAAATTATACACTGAAAAAATTGGGTACTCAAAATTGAGTAAAAAGTACTCAATTTTAAATACGTGACATAATAGCTCCGATCCAAATGTACTCAAAATACAGAAACACACGTAACTCATTTTTGATTCCATGGTTGTGTTCAAATAGGAATCGTTCTGTACTGCCCCCCTGAAGCTACAAATAAAAGTAAAAATGTACTGACATTTATTTCCCGTTCACAATTATTAATAAGAAATGTATAATTGATTATTTATTCAGAAAAATAGCAAAATTATTAGCAAGATACACAAATCGAATAATTTTATGACAAGAGCATTATTTGCAATCGTTTTTAAATTATTTTAGAATGCTGTGCATAATTTAATATTTACATTAATAAACATCTTTTATGCCGCCATACATGAAATAAACCATTACAAGGTACGCAATGATCGTTTCGTTTGGGTTTGATAACATAGGATGGATCAAAATTGAGAAAGGATAGCTTCATTTTTGAACCAAACATATTCAATTCAATAGGAGTACATCGATTGACTCCTTTTTGAGAACTTCATTTTTTCAGTGCGAGAATTTCTGTCCGATGGGTGAATTATACAAAAAGCAAAAAGTTTGCAAAAAGTAAAAGTTATTTCTGTGAAGAATAGCATTTCGTAACGAAGATGAATTCTAGTGACTCAAATTCGAACCAATCATCTATCAATAAGTAACTTCTTTAAGTTCTTTTTCTAAAGTGTTTCTTTCTGGTGAGCTTGTTTCGTTTGCAAATGATACCTTTTAAGATCTAACAAAATTAAAATAAGTAAAGAACACCCGAACCCGGGGCATCAGTATAGCGCACTGTCAGTGCACTGATGGCCCGGGTTCGTGTCCCGGCATGGAATCTTTTTCACTGTGTTGGCCTTTGCGCCTTTTAAGCAATTATTTGAAATTTTATTTTCATTTAAAATTTTGTATGCAAGGCGAATGTTTCTCTCTGGAAAAAAAAATTCCATGTATTAATTAATAAATAGTAAGTTTTTTTATGGAATGGCATTTTGTGAAGGAGCTTGATTTAGGAAAAACAATTTATGAAGTGGCCCGTTTTATTAAGAGGAATTTTATGAATAAGGAGGGGACACCCAAATTTGCCTGGACCTCTGTTTACATTTCGGGTTGTTCTTGAATCTAAGCAAGTTCTCTTTCTATTTTATTTAAATATTTTTTATCGACAGAAATAACTGCCTTTTGTAGTGCCGTATTATACTTATATTATACTTATATTATACCATATCTTCAGGCATTATTATCATACACAGTGAAATACGTTTAACACGAAATTGAGGGGACCGAAATTTTTTTTTGTGTTAAAAGAATCGTAAAAAACCCTCACAAATATTTTCGACGTCGTCAAATTTTATTTCGTTTCCTGTTAGGTGCAACTAGGAGGTTGCATTCATTAGGATAAAAAACAAGTAAAAAAATATTGTTTTTTTTTTGGGGGGGGGGGGAATCAGATATCTATTTTTTTAGTGTCTTTTTTCAGCATTCTGAGATCTAGCTCGTTTGAATCAAATAAGCAAAGCTGTCTCTAAATCTTCATGCTTAGCGGTTCTCATACGTTCTCTCTAGTTTAAACATACTGCGCGCAAACATTAACGTAATGGGATCCTTGTTTTTATTATCGTTGATAAAGTAGAATTGGTAATGCCTAAACTCTTTGCAGATTTCTGTTTTCGTCCTTCTTCATCAATTGCATTAAGCATCTTCATTTGAAGCGAAATAGCAGTTTCTTTTCGGACCAGTTTCTCAGCCATTGTGCTCATAAAACATGCACTAATTTACAAAAAAAAAAAAAAAAAAAAAAAAAAAAAAAAATTTCATTGATTTTCACACAAAATCCACCAATTTTAACTCAAACTAACTAGATAGAAAGCGAATTTTTTTCGTGTTAAACGACTTTTGTTTCGTGTTAAAATAAAAAAAAATTATTAAACTGCATGGTACACTGCAAAAAAAAAAAAAAAAAAATTGAAATTGTTGATTTTAAAGTATAATACGGCGGAAGCGCCAGTATTATACTTAAAACCAACAGTAATAAACAGTAAAATTAGCAATTAATAAACCATTAAGCAGTAATATACGGTTTAATGCATTTATATAACGGTATATTACTGCTTATTTTACGGTATTAAACTAGCGCCCCAGCTGCCTGTATTATACTGTAAAATCAACATTTTTTTTTTTTTTGCAGTGTATAGTACTGCCCGGGCCGCTATAGCATTTCGTGTTAAGGGTGTATTCCGATCCAAACTGCCTATTTTCTGATTCATTTTAAAATTCATTTTTGCTCTCAAACGCATCAAGCTTGGAAATTCTCTTATTTAGAAACTATATAATGTGCGGTGCTTCTTAATTTTTTGATAAATGCAGAAAATACTGTGAAAAACGCTGTCAAAGTGGGCGTTTTGAACCGAATTTTCCGAAGCGGGCGATCTGGGAATGAAAAAAATGGTCATACTGAGAAAATAATTGTTTAAAAATCAAATTCTAATTAATTGAGCTGAAAATGAAATCACACGGCATTTTAAACATATCTTCAGAAATCACCTCAGCAAGTTTCATGTTTTTACTTTTAAAAATGAGTCTGAAAATGTCTCAGAAAATTTCGAGCTGTTGAGGGTGGAAAAATATTTTTTCGAATACACCCTTAACAGATTTTTCATGTTAAGCGTTTTTCGTGTCAAACGTATTTCACTGTAGTAGAGAGCTATCACAGTATAGACATTTTTCCATATTCAAGTTATTAAAAACATGACACGTTATTTTTTCATTCAAAAAATAATAAACATTCTAGGGAATTTTTTGAATGAAAAAATAATGTGTCACGTTTTTAAAATAACGAACTATGTCTTAATAGAAATTGATTTTAATGTAAATGTATATAAAACAATATAGGGATTTTTTTGAATGAAAAAATAATGTGTCATATTTTTAATAACTTGAATAACATAATATACTTGTCTATACTGTGATAGCTCTCTACTATATGATAATAATGCCTGAAGATATGGTATAGTATAAGTATATAAGTTCTCTTCTATTAAGCTCGTTCTTATTCGTGAATTTATAAAATCGGCAGGTATTCTTATTCAGACACGATGGAATGAAACATCTTTTTTCATTTATCGAAAAGGTTAAGTATTTTTTAATATTTGAAAGAATCACCTCTCGTTTCTGATCGGTGTCTATTTTTCCGTTTCAGCCATGACGCTGGACCCTTTCCTTCCTTTCCTGGTGCCCCATCCGGCCTTCTACCCGCCGGTGGCTCCCGTGATGGACTACCGGACGCACTCCTTCATGCCCTTCCACGCCTTCCACCACCCCGTCCAGGAGCAAGAGGAGGACGGGGTGACGGACGACCCCGAAGTCAAGCTCGAGTCCAAGAACCTCTGGGAGAGATTCCACTCGCTCGGGACGGAGATGGTCATCACCAAGTCGGGAAGGTATTATTACTTCTCTTGCTATAGCACACTGAAGTTTAACCCTTTGTGTCCCGATGGTTCTTAAAGTACCATTAAAATAACTTGTTATAAAATTCATTTAATACATCGATTAGTAGTGATACAGTTTAGATTGAGTTCTAGATACTTTACTTTTCCGAAAGCATTATGGGCTACAGAAAACAAGAATATTTTTAAGGGGTTTCAGGACTCTTAAAAGTGGAAAAAAAGAAAAAAAAAGACCCTTTTCAACATTTAATATCTTAAAATGTATTTGATTTTAAAACATAATTTTTATTGGGATGAAAGATATAACTATGTTTTTCCATTTCATGTACTATTAAAAATATTGCAAGATGCAGAATTAGCATTTACAGGGGGCTCGAAACTGCCAGGCATTGGACGAGTAGAAAATGAGTGTAACAGCTTACGGGCAGGATTACAAAATAAATTTTGCAACTACAATAAAAATTTGGGTGCCTGCTTATACTTACGATTTCAATAATTACCCTGAAACTAAATAAATTCGTATTGGAAGCATTTTTCTATTTTAAAATACAAAGTTGTATTGCGCTAATGCAAAAATTTTGAAAATTTCAACTGTATAATCACCTAAAAAAAATATTTTTTTGAACCATAAAATGGAAAATTTTAGGTTCAGTTTATACAGACTCACAAGAAACATATGTTTTGAAAATTTCGTGAAAAAATATTCTGAATTTTTTGAGATATCCTGCGCGTTATGCCCAAAAACATCATTTGGAGAAAAAGGACTTCAAAATTTCGGAAATGCCGCTTCAGCTATGGAGCGGGTATCATTCTAAAAAACATCACTTCTGTTCTAATGGGAATTTCAAGGAAACAATTCTATCAAAATGTTCAGAAAAGATAGGAGTTTAACATCTAAAAAAAAAAATTAAAAATTCGAAAATTTTGAAATTTTAAGAGTCCTGAGACCACTTAAAAGGAGGATTTATTTTTCATTTGCATTTTTTCAGTTTTCTTGACGTTTAAAGATTGTTGGAGGAAAGTTTCAGTTCGGAAATATTTCTATATTTCTTTCAAAAAATCACGAAAAATGCTTTAGAAGATGAAATTTTCATGAGTTCATAATTTGAGACATAAAGGGTTAAAGGGACTTAGGACTCTTAAAATTGGAAGAAAAAAAAATACTTTTTTTTCTCAACATAAGTGTGTATTTTCAATCCTAACTGCTTATTTCCTGATTCATTTTTAAATTCATTTTGGCTCTCAAACGCATCCAACTGTGAAATTATCTTATTCAGAAACTACATAATGTGCCGTTATTATCGATTTTTTGATCAATCCAGAAAATACTGCAAAGAAATGCTGTCGAATTTGCCGTTTTGAACCGAATTTTCCGAAGCGGGAGATCTGGGAATGAAAAAAGGGGTCATACCGAAAAAATAATTGTTTAAAACTCAAATTCTAATGAATGGCGCGAAAAACGAAATCACACGGCCTGTTATTATACATTTCTTCCAAAATCACCTCAGCCAGTTTGATGTTTTTACTTTTAAAAATGAGTCTGAAAATATCTCAGAAAATTTGAGGGTGGAAAAATATTTTTTGAAATACATCCTTAAAATGTATATGATTCAAAAACACAATTTTTACAGGAAGGAAAGATATAAATAGGTTCTTTCATTTCATATATTAAAAAAATTGCAAGATGTAGAATTAATATTTATAGAGGGCTTGAAACTGTCGAGCAGAAAATTGGTATGGCAGCTATGAGAAATGAATGCTAGTAGAATGCAAATTTTGTGTGATAAGTACCCTGAACCTAAATAAATTTGTATCGAAAGCATTTTTATATTTTTAATACAAAGTTGTATTGAGCTAATACAAAATTTTTGAAAATTTAAACCGTATAATCACCTAAAAATATTTTTTAGAACAATTAAAAGGAAATTTTAGGTGCAGTTTATACCGACTAATATGAAACACATGTTTTAAAAATTACATGAAAAAAAAATTATGAAATTTTGGAGATATCCTACGCGTTATGCCCAAAAACGTCGTTTGGAGAAAAATGGCTTCCAAGTTTCGGAAACGCCGCTTCAGCTATGAAACATTTATTTTGAAAATTTCATCAAAAGATATTGAGAAGTTTTTGAGATGACTTGTGCGTTATGTCCAAAAACGTCATTTTGAGAAATATAAATATATTTGACGGAAGGTTTCTTTTAATGTAGCACCTATTGTTATCAACACACGCACAGTTGCATCCAAAACATTTAACATGATTTTAATACATCATCCTGTATATTAGCCTACAAAATCTTATCTGCACGCTGCGTAACATCATCTTCATTTTAGCGGAATGGCTGAACCCATCAGTTTATATATTTTTAAAACATTTTATGTTGGTAGAGATGTAAATATGTCACTTTTCTAGAGGGAAGCTCTCCAAAAGGTTTGAGTGCCAGGGCCCACGGGCCCCGGCCCCGACCCTGACTTGCGGGGCCCCCAATGGAGTAGACAGTTTTTGAAAATCTGAAATTTATTTTGCCCTTCCACTAGAATCAATATTTTGTACTTTAGGATAACATTAAAAACGAAAATACTGCATTTATCGAAATAGGCATTCACATCAGTATTCTAAGGCAAAAATGGTTTCAATTTTTGTGAAAGTATAGAAGGAGAGGGGGGGGGGGGGATATACAGAGGCGTCGCGATGGGGGGGGGGGGGAGGGAGCCTACCCTCCAATATATGTGAACTTGGGAAATTTGAGCTTAGACTTGGGAAATTCTAGATTTTTGAAAGACTTTTTCTTTTCTTTTTTCTTTCTTTTTTTTTTTTTTTATAAAAGCAAAACAATGAAATTTTTATTGTTTTCCTAACTGCCTTTCTGCGTTCTGTGACAGTAAACAAGTTAAATTATCAAAAGAAGTGCAAAAAGCAGCCTGACTCAATTTGTCATTGTGTTTGTCTGTGCTACGAATAGAGGTCTGCACGGGCCGCAAATTCCAGGCCCGGGCCCGGCCCGAAGGAAAGCTATTTTGGCCCGGCCCGGCTCGGTGTAAAAATTGAAAGTTCGGCCCGAGCCCGGCCAGGCCCGTTTACATTTTTGCCGTTCTCGGCCCGTCCCGTACAAAAATTAGTGAAAACAGGCTCGGCCCGGCCCGGCTCAATTTCTACAAAAAATTCCGTTTTTTCTCGACATACAATTAAGATTCTTTTAATGAATACTACATGCATATTTATGGGAACATTTTACAGTATATTTTAAATTACTATGTGTTCGCAAAATAGAAAACACACAATAGTAAACATTAACGATTACTTACAGTGTTTTAGTCAACGTCTCTACAGACGTTTCAAAATTTAAATAAGGGTTCATTAAAAGATTATTGTAGTTTAGAATAAAGGGTTAAAAAACCTGATAACTTCTGAAGCTTATAATAAAAAGTAGATTTGTGAAATTATTTCTGTCATTTTTAAGGCTTTTCTCAAATCCAAAGGAGCTACATTTTGATACATTTGTGAATTCATTTCTTTTCAGAAAGATGAGATTGGCAGGTAATCTTATTCAGAAACCATGTAAATGCCGTTTTTTTCTTAGATAAAAGTAATATATCTTTCAGAAAATACTGCCAAAGTTAGCATTTTGAATCGAATTTCCGGAAGCGATAGCACAGGAAAGGAGAAAAACGTACAGTCACGTGACAAGAGTCTCTGTTATCTCTGTACGTAATTTATGAAAAATGGAAACGCTATTCGATCCCAAATGCCTTCAATACTCAGGCCTGTCAATTTTACGCCTTTATAGTTAAAAATAAGTCTGAAAATGTGTCTGAAAGTTTCGCATTGTTGAGCAGTAAATATGAGAACCACCTTAAGGTACATTTCCAAAGATGCTGTTAACAGAAGTTCATTATCGCTATTAATACTTTTACAAAACATAATGCCTGTCCTACACATCCTGAGAACGATTAAGACCAGTTCCGTCCCGGCACAAGTCTGCCGAAAAAATTAAACCCGAGATCAGGCATCATGTAACTGTACGATGCCGATCTCTACGATGGACATGTTACATTTCTGTATTGATGTTGTTAAACTCGCATCGGCTCGTAACGCACATTTATACTTATATCGGGCCGATAGGCCCGATTAATTTTTTTTATCGGCCCGGCCCGGCCCTGCAGGCCCGTTCGATTTTTTTGCCGACCCGGCCCGGCCCGTTGAAAAAATTGTCTAATTCTGCCCGCCCGGCCCGTTTGAAAATTCTCCTCCATTCCGCCGGCCCGGCCCGCGGGCCGGGCCGGGTACGGGCCTCGGGCCAAGCCCGGGCATGTGCAGACCTCTAGCTACGAAAATATCATACATCTACCAGACCTGAATTTCCCTACTGATGGCAATCAACAGTGTCTCTAATCTATTCCCCTTATTTCTTCTAATTTTTTGTTCCTTTCTCAAAATAACATGACGGTATTTTCATATGAAGTGCGATTATGACTCGTACGTAATAGAAGACAAAAAATTTGGAAACCTGAAACTAATGCTGGTTTCTCTAAATATATGCAATTTTTCTAGGTTTAAATCTTACATTTACTGTATTGTTTGAAATTGCTTCCTTAACTATTCATTTAGCAATTGGGTATCTTATTATTTTCATGCTCAATGATTCCAAGATAGGAAAATAGAAATGAATCTAGTTTTGATTTTAATTATTTAAATGAAAGAAGTGTAATTAAACTTTCCTGAAATAAACCAATAATTATATCTTTTATGTTTTTAGTTTCATTATTTCTCTTTGGAAAGGGTTTTTTACGTATAAGTATCCTTATCATAAACACACATTGCACATATCCTTTCAGTTGGAAAATAAAGCAATTTGTCTCACGTTGGGAAATTTTTTAATTACCCCCCCCCCATCCCCCCGAAAAATATTTGTAGCTACGCCCCTGAATGTATACCAGTCTCTCATGGGCTTGATCAGGCTCATGGCACTAGAAAGGTTCAGTTTGTTATTCAAGATCACTTGTTTTCCAAAAGAAGAAATGAAAATTTTCTATTCTGCTTTTATTTGCGCCAGTGCTGCCATCTAGCTTCATATTGAAAAAGCAGATATCTTCAAATCCTCAGTCAAATCTTTCGTTATTTTGTTGAAGTAAATGTTACTTACCCAGTGGCGTAGGAACTTTGTACAAACAGGGGTAGCCGGGGCATATGGCGGAAAGCTAGTGGCGCGGATCATTTCGTTCATTTTAGAGGGTTCCTTTATAACGTTGCACGTTTCACAAACAGGAGTATAAAATAGAAGCATATCAAAAGATCACCAACTCTTTTTATTTATTATCTCTTTCTTGTCCGAGATGAGTCCATATTAACTCGAATAGTCAGGAGCCTAATGTAATTTCATTTAATTAACACATGTAAATTATTTTACTTTAATCAATATTAAAAAAAAAAAAAATCATCGTAAAAAATGGTTTTCCTTTTTGAAGTAAAATTTATATTTTATTTTTTGAACTGTGGTTTGTCCCTCATTAATGTAGTATAATCTTTTGAAATTAATAATGCTATGTGACATGAGACTATGCGACAATTGAGCTATGCGACATGACATATACTTTCAAAACAATATGCTCAATGTGTATATATTTTTCTTTTAGATGTATTACCTTCATAGTATTTTTGCAGTGGCCGTAAAGACGTGATTTATTTGGTAATATTTAATAGAAGTTTATGAACTCTTCAGTAAAAATACATTTATGAGTGCATAAAAAATAAATTAATGCAAATTTAATGTTAATAATTGGCTGTAAAACCACATACTTTCAGTAAAAGCCTTTTATTATTAAAGCCGGCTTTTTTAAAAAGTAGTTAAGGATGTTCTCAAATCCAAAGGGTCAACTTTCTGACATAAGTTTTAATTCATTTTTGTTCGGAAACTCATGTAACTAGAAGGTGTTGTTATTCAGAAACAATGTCATCGAGCTGTTTTTTCCGTTTTCTTGTAAAAGCAATAGATCTTTCAGAAAATGCTGTCAAAATTGGCATTTTGAACCGAACTTCCGAACAAAAGAAGAAAATCCAGTTAATAAGGGGAGAAAAATGCCCTGTCACGTGATCGAAATCGCTTCTAACTCAATAGGTAATGGATTGATCAAAAAATGGAAAACACAGTTCCATTCCAAATCACTTCCATGGCCAGGCTTTCCAATTTTATATCGTTCCGTTAAAAAATGAATTTGTAAATGTGTCAAAACGTTTTGCAGAAAAAAATAAACGAAAAAGGGGATTTTTGGTTCCTATTTCAGACCAGCATACCGTTAGTGCTGCCATCTCGTGTAAATAATATGAAAAAGAAAGATTTCAAATGCATGTTATTACTTTTTATGATATCAAAAATAAAAATTGGCATGTCGAAAATGAACCTGAGTTATATAAACCAAGGAAACCTGTTCTGATGTCACAATTGTCTATTACCGCGATAAGATTATTGTTATGGGGTTATTTTATTGTGATTTTAGGGTTGAAGCCGGTATTAAAAAAAATATTTTTCATCGCTTAACAACTCGAAATTTTCTTCACATTTTAACCCTTTTATCTACTCTACTGCCGGTACTTATAAGTACCATTAAAATAACTTGTTATAAAAGTCACTTAATACATCGAGTAGTTATAATACGGTTTAGAATGAGTTTACTTTGTCTTATACCAAAGGCATGAAGGGTAACACAAAACAAAACTATTTTTAAGGGTGTATTCGAAAAAATATTTTTTCACCCTCAACAGCTCGAAATTTTCTGAGACATTTTCAGACTCATTTTTAAAAGTAAAAAGATGAAACTTGCCGGTGTGATTTCTGAAGACATGTTTAACATGCCGTGTGATTTCATTTTCAGCTCAATTAATTAGAATTTGATTTTTAAACAATTATTTTCTCAGTATGACCATTTTTTTCATTCCCAGATCGCCCGCTTCGGAAAATTCGGTTCAAAACGCCCACTTTGACAACGTTTTTTACAGTATTTTCTGCATTTATCAAAAAATTAAGAAGCACCGCACATTATATAGTTTCTAAATAAGGGAATTTCCAAGTTTGGTGCGTTTGAGAGTAAAAATAAATTTTAAAATGAATCAGAAAAGAAGCAGTTTGGATCGGAATACACCCTTAAAAGGATGATTTTTTTTGTCTTTGCGTCTTTTTAGTTTTCTTGGCGTTGGGGGGTGGGGGGGGATGGAATAATTTTTCTATTCGGAAATATTTCTCTGTTTCTATTGTAAGAACATTCTATTTGTACATTTCCTAATTCTAGAAAATACTAAGAAAAATATTTAAAATAAAAGATTTTAGTGGGGTTATAAATAGTGCTCAAAATCCCTATTTAATTAATCCTTCTAAATCCTTCTCAAATTTGTTAAATGATTATGTAAATCTTCTAATGTAGTTTAAACAATTCACGAAAAATGCTTTAGAAGATAAATTTTTCATAATTCAGTACATAAAGGGTTAACAAGTAAAAACATGAAACGAAACTTGCTGATGTGATTTTGGAAGAGATTTATAAAGCGACCCGCGCTTTTATTTTTCGTTCCATTCATTAGAACTTGATTTACAATTAATTATTTTTTGAGTATGACTTTTTTTCTTTTTTTTCTCGCTTCCAACACGATCGCTTTGAGAAATTCGGTTTAAAACGCTCACTTTGATTGCATTTTTTGAAAGATTATCTGCCTTTATCGAAAAATAGATCCATTTGGCCCATTCTGTAGTTTCTGAACGAGAAAACCCGCCAATGGGATGCGTTTGAGAGCAAAAATGAATTTAAAAATGAGCAGTTTGGAATTGAGTAACTCTTAAACAAGTACCGTATTTTCATAATATTTCAACCTTCCGAGTTTTTTTTCCCTTTTCAAGTCAAATGTTCTTAGTTGAACCAGAAATTTTATTTAATAAACTCAGTAGGACAATATTTTTAGTTTCCAACACAATCGCATCGAGAAATTCGGTTCAAAATGCCCACTTTGACATCATTTTTTGAAATATAGTTTGCTTTTATCAAAAAATCGACCTTTACGGCACACTATATATAGTTTCTGAATAAGAGAACCTAACAATTGGATGCGTTTGAAAGCAAAAACGAATTTTAAAATTATGGACTTTTTTTCTTTTTCAACTCACCTCTTTTTGTTTCAATTTTTTTTGTTTTTTTGTTTTCGGTAAGAATTAGTCCTATCAAAAACTTGTCAATAAAAAATTTGCAGATAATAGTAAGACAATTTATAATAAATTTAATTGGATTTGATATCTTGAGAATTGACGAAGTGATGAATTATTTTCTCCCCAAAACCCTATTTTTTTCGCCCCTTGAGTCCATTTTTTATTTTATCAAAAATCTGTTTTTGGCCCTTTTCCTAGAAGTAATAAAAACTTTAATCTGAGTCGGTATGTATTATAATTAAGAAGTTATGGGGTTTTTTCGTTTTTCACAAAACTCCTCCCTATCTATACCCCCTTGGTCCGATTTTGCCCGTTAATGAACTTGACTGAGATTTTATGCCCCTTGATTTTATGTATCAGTTTGGAAGAGATTTGTGCAGAAATATGGAAGTTGTCGTTTCCATAAAAAAGTGATTATATATATAAAGTTTTTTACTGGGGGTGGTTTTGGGTTCTAAGGGTCATTATCGGTGTAGATCTGCAAAATATTTTCGGAAATTCCAACATAGGGGAGAATGTAATACATGTTTCATAAGAAATCTACCTAAAAAAGCCGTCAAAGTGGACGTTTTGAACTGAATGTCCCGAAACAATCGTTTTGAAAACGAAAAAAGGGTCGTACGGAGAAAATAATTGTTTATCAATCAAGTTATAACTGAATAGAACGAAAAATAAATGACACGGCTCGCTTGTAAACATCTCTTCAAAACTCACGTCAGCCAGTTTCCTGTTTTTACTTTTAAAAATGAGTCTGAAAATAGGTCAGAAAATTTCGAGTTGTTGAGCATGGAAAAATATATTTTGAATACCGCCTTAAAACGGAAATGTTTTACCCGGAACGATTTCTTCATTTAAAAGAAAAGATTTTCAGCACCGAGAATTCTTTAAAATAGATCGTGGTTGTATTATACATGTTTTTCAGCAAAAATCACCAAGTGTACAACTTCTTCCTTTCTCTCTCCCCACAGGCGTATGTTTCCCGCTTTCAAAGTCCGCGTGTCCGGTTTGGACAAGAAGGCCAAGTACATCTTGCTGATGGACATCGTCGCCTCGGACGACTGCCGCTACAAGTTCCACAACAGCAGGTGGGTGGTGGCGGGCAAGGCGGACCCGGAGATGCCGAAGAGGATGTACATCCACCCGGACTCCCCTTCGACGGGTGAGCAGTGGATGCAGAAAGTGGTCTCCTTCCACAAGCTCAAGATCACCAACAACATATCCAACAAACACAGTCATGTAAGTGAGACTCTCTCTTTCTTGCACCCATATCAGCATGTTAAATATCTTCGTATTATCCGTGGCAGGTAGAGCCCGCATTGGCCCGCCACTGTCCTTTCCAATTACTCTTAGCAGCTACAGGGCTGCCACAGGAGACTCTTTTTTAATTCTATCTCGCAACACTTTCTCGAAACAAAAATCTTTCACATAGGCTTTGAAAACTTTTCTAAGAGAAATATACTTAAAATTTACTTTTAAAAAGAGTGGTGCGAATGGAATATAAAAACAAAGCGAGTCGCCAGTAACAGCCAATCAAATGCTTTGAAATCTGACGATGGAAAAGCCTTTTCCCGAACAGTGAATGAAATGCTTGGATAATACGTAAGTTTCAGGAAATCTGACGAATCGCAGGCGATTTTTGTCGCTTGCAATTTTTACATGTAATAACACTATAACATTCCTGGACCCATCATGAACAAATTTTAAAAGAAACTTCAGTTTTACAATTTTCGGTACTGTAAATTTTTAAACTTTTACGGAGGTGGTCATACATTACGTAAGCCATGGATTAAATATTAATATTCCTGGACCCATTTTAAATGAAGTTTCATACATTATGTACGCCATGGATTACATTTTTCGGTACTGTAAATTTTTAAACTTCTACGGAGCTGGTCATACATTGTGTACGCCATGGATTAAACATTCATATTCCTGGACCCATTTTAAATGAAATTTCATTCTTAATCTTCTTAACATCTCACACTATTACTTTTTACACCGTCGTATAGAGAAAAAAATGTACTTTTAAATGCAATTTGTTTGAAAACTGTATCTCGATTTGTTTCTGAGTTATTAAATTTTTTTTTGTAGTTTTTATTACTTTTTTGTCATAGACGCAACAGAAGTATCCATCTCTGTTGAAAGTAAAGGGAAAATACAGATTACTGTATAGACCCATCAGAAACGAATAAAATGCGGATTCAACCAATAAAACACTTCAGATATGTTTTTAATTTCCTACCCTGACAGAGAACAACAACTATTTTTCCAAATGGTTAATAATCACCAACGTCAGCCCTGCAGCTACTGCTTAAGTTATTGTTGTTGTACATCAATATTGACGGAAAGCGAGTCGTAGAGTCTATTTGTTAATTCTATATATAAACTAGCCGCCCTTGGCGACCCGTTTGGTTTCCTTTAAAATTTATGTTTGGGAAAGCATGCTAAGCATTGTATCATGCTACTTTTATTCATAATTCTATTTACTTGGGCTAGCTTAAATAGAATTCATATAATTCCTTAAACTAATGTTATTTCTTTTTGCATTAAAATATCTCAATGGGTTGATTTTCTGTTAGCAAGTAAACCCTATTGGTTTACAATCGAAGTCTATTGGAATTTGGCGAAATATTAAAGGGATCGCCAAGTTGGCGACTCATTTTGGTTGCCCAATTGGGCGATATATCGCCTAGTTGGTCACAAAATTGGCGGCATTTGACGATAGAATAGGGTCCCCCCTATGGTAACCCCCCTTATAGGTATGGCATGCATTAAATATTGTTCAATAACCATTGAGAGGCGTTTCATTCAGGCGTTGCCATTAAACAATTAACAAATAACTGCGATTGCTGTGTCACGTACGATAGCGTAATATATATATAGATTATGCATGTAGACATTGTAAGATATATGTTGTAAGACGAATGTATATAAGTATATAAATAAGGATATATGTAAATAGGAAGGCAGTCTATAAAGGTATAAATGCAAATTAAAATAATTTTAAGATGTTTATCGTTGTGGGCGATGTATAATCCTAGCACAGATAGCACACAAGTACATTTTTTTGTCAATGTTGTGCCCCCCCCCCCCCCCCCCTCCAACAAATGGATGGTAAAAAGTGTTTTTTGTTCCCTCCCTCAGACGATCCTGAACTCGATGCACAAGTACCAGCCCCGTTTCCACGTGGTGAGGGCAGACGACATCTCGAAGCTGCCCTTCAAGAAGTTCCGCACCTTCACTTTCGAAGAGACGGAGTTCATCGCCGTCACCGCCTACCAGAACCAGAAGATCACCAGGCTCAAGATCGACCACAACCCTTTCGCCAAGGGATTCAGGGAGTCCGGAGGATCCAAGAGACTCAAAAAGTAAGATTAAATTTTCTAGGTCTATTTTTGCACATAGTTCAATTATAAAGAATGCTATTTAGACCACCGGGAATCACTTTATATTTAAAACTAGAAAACAGGTTACATTTTCGATATCAATGTAAAAATGGCGCTGCAGGCTGATGAGGGGCAGTAAAATACTGTTTAGCAAAAGACAATTTGTAAAAGTTAAAAAAAAAAAAAAAAAAAAAAAAAAAAAGTAACTGCTAAAAAATATTTCTGTGACAAAAATGGTCTTCTAAACGTGGGTCCATTTAGTAAAATGTTTTTCTCTTTTATTTTGTATGCCTGATATACTGCTCCCAATCCCTCTGCAGTGCCATTTTTGTCCCTTTGTGCCGGAAATGTGAACTATTTTTTTCTTTTATAAATGAATTCCCCCATGGTATACGAAGTTTGTATAATTTATAATTGAGCTCTAAAAATGTAGAGGTGTTTAGCTGAACTTTTTCTGGCCATGTTGTAGATGCCTTAACAATAAGTTTAGTCATATTTAAGTTTGCTGACACATGCAAAAAATGTTATTTGGATATCAGTGCTTAAAAAAAGACTATTGAATTTCATCTATATCAAAGCGAAAAAAAAAAAAAAAAAAACTTGTTGATACTAAAAAGTCGTCTAATTTTAACCAAGATCATTTTAACCATCTATTTTCAAATTAAATTCTTCCAATACTCTTTGTTATTGTTAAGGGTGTATTCCGATCCAAACTGCTTATTTTCTGATTCATTTTAAAATTCATTTTTGCTCTCAGACGCATCAAACTTGGAAATTCTCTTATTTAGAAACTATATAATGTGCGGTGCTCCTTAATTTTTTGATAAATGCAGAAAATACTGTAAAAAACGCTGTCGAAGTTGGCGTTTTGAACCGAATTTTCCGAATCGGGCGATCTGGGAAGGAAAAAAATGGTCCTACTGAAAAAATAATTGTTTAAAAATCAAATTCTAATGAGTTGAGCTGAAAATGAAATCACACGGCATGTTAAACATGTCTTCAGAAATCACCCCAGCAAGTTTCATGTTTTTACTTTTAAAAAGGAGTCTGAAAATGTCTCAGAAAATTTCGAGCTGTTGAGGGTGGAAAAATATTTTTTCGAATACACCCTTAAGTTACGAATTACTCAAATTTTTCAACCCATGACTACGAAGCATAAGAAAAGATAAAATCTGCATTTAGAATCACAATTAAAACTTTTAAGAGAGAATCACAACGAATAATTGAGAATAACAAGAAATCAGTTTTAGACAAATTTCTTTTCAACCGTTACACCATCTTATAATGTTTTATTGTTTTCGCCAGGACTCTGAAAATGTTTCGTTATGGACAGGTTTTGTTTTCAGAGGTTTGATTGTATAAATGTATCATTTAATTTTACTTCGAGTTTTAATAATTTTTCCATACAATTTTTAAAAATAAATTTATATTTTTGAAAATTTCATATTTCTGTAAGATACCTGATGGTACAAAAACTAGAACTGAACCGAAAGGCAGTACTCTCTTTACTAACACAATTTTGGCAGCTTTTCTAAACCTTTTTTAAGGATGTACTCCAATCCAAACAGCTTATTTTCTGACTCATTTTTAAATTCCCTTTTACTCTTAAACGTATCCCATTTGCAGGTTCTCTTATTCAGAAACCATAGAATGTGCCGCACGGGTCGATTTTTTGATAAGGGAAGACTATTTTAAAAGAGGCTGCCAAAGTGAGCATTTTGAATCAACTTTCTCGGGGCGACAGTGCTGGAAACGAAAAACTGATAATTCACTATCTGCTGACAAAATTCATATAATATAGTTTCTGTGAACGAGCACAATCACTCGATTCCGGCATTTATGGAATAGATAACCCAGGAAGGTAGATTTTTAGTTAATGTCTAACCCGCACGATCGTGCGGTTCCGGTCTTAAAGTGTTATAAAAATGAGTCTGAAAATTTGTCAGAAAATTTCAAGTTGTTGAGCGTGGAAAAATATTATTTTCAATACCCCCTTAATCACCAAAATCTGCGGAGAAAAACTTATCCCAGCAAGCCCACAGTCTAACGTGAGAAAATTGGACTGCGACAGGCCCATGGTCTGCTCTTTTTTCAAACTTCAAGCCAAACCCTGCCCCATACAGATACTTAACTGAATAAAACAAAAAAATTGTTTTGATTAGTGCATTTAGTTTTGACAATAAAAAGTTTATTATATCCTATTAAATAATCTCAGAGGGATGTATGATCCATCAAGGAAGACAATTTATTAATTATTTATTTTTATTTTTTTACAGGAAACCGGCAGACGATTTTTTCTGCGGCAAGGACGAGGAAGAGCAAAAATGGTCTTCGGAAGAACCCGAAAAAGTCTCCACCCCTTCAGACGATCTCCTTCCCAAATCGAGCAGCAGCCAGTCACCTCCACTCCACTCGAGTCCTGACAAAAGCGAGAGAGACTCTTCGCCGGCGATTTGCGAAGCGAATAAGCTATTGGAATCTGGGTGCAACAGTTTCTTAGAACGATGTCTGGCAGAGAGCCAACTTCTCTCTGCGCCTCAAGAACTGAAAATCCCGCCTTTCGCCTCTTTCGGGGCGAGCCCTTACACCAGTACCAGCCTGCCTTTCTGCACTAGTCCGTGTGAATTCCAGCAAGAGCCTTACAAATCTCCCTTGGACTTGTACAGTTCGCCCTTCCTGCAAAATCACGCCCTTTCCAGTTTCGTGAATAGCAACAACAGACTTCCCTTGAAACCTAGTCCGCTGTTAGGATATCCGCCTGCGAGCTATCCGCTGCTGCACCCTGATACGGCGGCCTTGCTACAGAGCGAAGAATACCGGCGCGTGCTTCTCTCCTCGACTCTGTCCCAGAACAGGTACCTGCCCTATTTCTGCCGGTAACGTCGGACTCACTTCCCCTGAATTCATATTCGAGGACATGAATGGGTGTTTGCACCATACCATCCTTACAGGAATGGTATAGTTGTCAGTTTTCTCGATGCAACAAGACTGGTCATCGATTTGGTAACGAGGAACTAGCGTCACCTGAACTGACAGTCGAGGGCATCTCGACAGGTGTTTGCGTCACCACAAGTTGCCAGTTTTCCCTACGTTAAAAACGTGGACTCGCTTCGTGAACAGACTTTGTAACTCCAGTGCAATAAGTGACTCGGTAACGGCTGCGTCAGTACAGACTATGTTGATATGATTCCAATCTAAAAGATAAGAAATTCAGGCACCTTTACAGTCAATTCATAGACCTTTCAGAATGGACCTCATGCACGTGACGTCACACCCCAAAGCTGGCGGTATTTTGATCCATTATTCTAGGTACCGTACCGCAGTTTTCACAGGTTTTAACCTCGACCCAGGTTGGGTGCAAAAAATTTAACCTCTTGCCTGTGACGCTCGAACTCAGTTCGGGCAATGAAATTGTGTTAATTTTGGAATGCCCGACCTGAGTTTGGACAAGATAAAAATCCGTGTTTCAATTCCGTAAAGCCCGAACTCAGTTCGACCAATGCATAATATGTAATTTACCATTTTCCCGATAAATGGAGATACTTTCCTGTGAAAAGTTCGGCAGTTTCACGCCATTCGTCGGATTTTTGTAATTTTGCATTCCCAAATTTCATTCAAATTATTCAGAGAGGGAAATATTTTTTCTCTCTTTTTGACATGTTTTCCTCAAATATATTCCCCAGGCAAGAGGTTAACCTAAATGTGGCTTATTTAGCGAATATTCTTGGATGTAGAATACTGTTTTGAAGATTTATTACGAGATTTATTAGATTTATTAGAAGATTTTAAGCATCTACCATTCAACAACAATTCATTATTTTTGCAATATTTTAAATAAATAATCATTAATAAAACATATTACATGGCTAATATTTAAAAGTAAAAACCGCTAGCAGGCGAATTTTAGCCTCGAACCCAGGTCGCGTACAGGTCCAGGTCCACGAGACGGTGCATTGGGGCGTGGTTCTTTTTCGCAACAGAAACCTGCCAAGGCCCATACTGTCGCGCGCTGAGACCTCGTCCAGTCACGTGCAGTAGAGAAACAGGACTAACTGTAGTATAGGCAAAAGTGTTGCCACGATCGGTCACGTTCTAAAAGGTCTATGACGTTAAAACTCAGACTTTTTTGGAGAGTGGAAGAGGGTGCCTTGTATTCGCGAGCTCTCAGCTCGACTGGTGAAAGTGAAAAACTTTAAAGTGTACTGTAAATAAGAGAAGATAAACTGTTTATCTGTCATTTGTATCTCCACTCAGAGGAGAATGAATAAATTGTTGTGTTTATTATTATGAAACTGTTTCCTTTTGTGCTAGACCTATGAATAATAAAAATAATAATAAATACAAGAAAATCACGGCATACATTATGAAATACCGGGGGAGACAAAATTTCATTAAAACTTTAAAAACTCATAAACAATTAAGAAATTATGATAAAGGAGTGCGGTTTGCAAGAAAGTGCTCATAAGATAGTGGGATCATAAAATATCACATGTAAAGGGCGCTGACGACCCGAAACGCAATGAACAGGTCAGCAATACGCTCCATTCATTTGTTCTTCCAATTACAAATGTTCAACATGACCTCCAGAACATCATACGGCACAACTGTTGTGCTGTTCATCGTGTTTCGGGTCGCTTTTTTAAGAAGGCTCACGTTTTCAGCACCAGCCTTGGCGAGTTGGCGAGAGCGTTCAGCCAGCTCTAACGCCAATCGTCGTCTTGTGTTTTGTTTTGAACCGAAATGGGAAGACGAACTAGCATATTTTAGAATAACAGTCCAACCTAAATTAAAGAAATATTTTCAGTTATGTGTTCTAGATGAAAAGAAATCTTCTTCGAAAGAAATTGTATTGCGAATTCTTATACTCTGTTTTATCGAAGGCCTTTATTACTTTTGATGATATAGACTAAAATTTTGATTATTTGATCCCCTCAAAAATCTAAATTTTCATTCAATTGAGCATTATTAATTCCATACCTCTTAAACAAAAACTCATTACCTTCATATATTTAGATATTTGATTACATATAAAGATGGATTTATGGGGATCATGAATTAATGCAGTTTCAGTGCATTTTGATGTATATAAACACAGATTTTAAAAAATACCTGTGGCAGAAAATTACTATATTTTCTGCGATGAACTTATATAATTAATTTAATACCAAATCATTCTGCAGAAACAACCCCCAAAGTCGAGTGAAAATAGGCCAAACCAAGAAAGGAAAAAAAAAAAGCCTTTCACACCCCCAAACAGGATGTTTAGAAATTGCCTTTTTAATGTGAGATGAAATTCTTAAGGGGAGATGGGGTAGACGGAAGATTGAATGGCTATCTTTTGTTGCTTTAAAGTAACAAATAAAATCATTAGAGAAATTTTTTAACTGTATATGATAGTGAGGGGCTATAGATTTAAATAGTTAAATTTATCAATTAACAAATAGAAAAAACAAACCAAAAAATTAAAAACTTGGAATATTTAAAGGTTTTTTTTTTTGGGGGGGGGGGAACAAAAACAAGCTTTTCTTTTTTTTCGGGGGGGGGGACAGAATTTGAATAATTGGTCTTTTACTTATAGTTACTTCAAAGTAATAAATAGGACAGAAAATTTAAAAAACTGTAAAGAATTAAAAAAAAAAAATGAAAGCGTGTGCACAAAAGGTTAATCCTTATTATTATTTTTTAAATCTTTCATTCTATTTGTTTCCTTATCTTTTTTTTATGGTAAAGTACTTATTTGTTACTTAAAAATCAACAGATAGAACAAAGCAGTAAACTTTATGCACTGTTATGGATAAGCGAAGGAATAGTTAACATTTCAGACACAATTTTAACTAATCTTTTCTGCAAGGCAACAATGAATTTTAAATGGGCAAAAAGTAGTGTGATGGAGGAGAGGATGGGGGGGGGGAGAAAATTCGAAATGGGAGGTTGCCTCAGACGATTGAGCATTATTTTATTGCCACTTCAACTTAATAAATAGAGCAATATGTGTGCAGAATGACGAAATATAAAGTGTGTGTGTGTGTGGGTGGGGGGGGGGGGGATTTCATTCGAGAGAAGAATTTACATGATTTATTCAAATATGACGAATTATTATTTTTAAATAATAAATAAAACAACTAAGGCGAAATAATATTTAAAAATATGACAAAAATTTTTAAATAAAAAACTGAAGAATTTGAAAGATTTTTAATTTTGTGTACTAGGGACAGACCAATGTCTTTTTCATAAACTCAAATAATGATAAAATTTTAACAATATTAAAATGTAATAGTAATTGATTTAATTGCATTCATCAACTTGCAATTATTTTTGCTCATAGATTTAATTGCAGGATACGGCTAAATAATTTATTTTTTATCATTCAATTATAATCGAATTGATTGTAGTTTCAACTTCCTATTAACTTCTAATTGCAATTAAATTAAAAACAATTAATTTTTAATGAATTATTTCAGTAAAAATGTGTTTTATTAATGCTATCAACACGTCACACAATTATGCCGCTTAATAATAATAAAAATACTAATAAAACTATGTTCAATTGTGTCATAAAAACATGATCAATACAATTATATTTATTAAAGAAAATTTTTACGTCTGTTTTTTAAAATACGTTCTCTATGTCTTCGAACATATAGCGAATTAATGAAATAAATGAAAATTATAGAACTGAATAAAATAACTTATGTTTGAATTATATATATTTGTGCAATTAAAAGTTATTTTAATCCGAAAAAGATTTTTGTTTTAAGCAAGGTTCTAATTGCAAACCACGGCAAAATAACATTTCGTCTAGCTTTTTAGATTTGCGGAAAAAACAAATGAAAAAAAGCACACCTCTTCCTCTCAGCAAAGGATTGAGGTTACCGTTCGCTATGCATACGACGACGTCTTCAACAAAAAAGGGTGCGTAGCGTTGAATTCATCCCCGCGCCAACCCTTACTCTGGCCATAAAGTGCTCAAAACGTGAGCCTTCTTGAAAAAGCTTTCGGGTCGTCAGTGCCCTCTACATGAGATTTTTTAACTTTTTTTTTTTTTCTGCTAAAAAAAAATCCGACTACCTTGTGAGCCCTTTCTTGTAAACCGCACACCTTTATCATAATTTCTTCCTTTTCTTTGAGTTTTTAAAGTTTTAACGAACTTTTGGAATATTATTCAGAAATTTTTTTTATGTTGATACGATGAAATGAGATGTTTATGAGGCAGGACGCTCACTGAGGCGACAGGAGGAAGATGACGTGCGACTTAGGAGGAGAAACAGGTTGAAACAAAAAAAGTTGTTCAAACCCGTTTTTCCCTGAAGTCGAGCAAAATGTTGCATGAGAGGCCTCAGTGTGCGACCTGCCTAAATAAACAAACATGAAGTACACAATGAGGCAGAAATTCATTTTCAGAAAGGGGATGTACAGTCGTAGAAAAAATGTAATCACCCCCTACTAACTCTGCAACTAATTTTAATAGAAGTGACTAGTATCAATCGATTGGAAATAAAGTCTACTTTTAAATGATGTATATAAAATTGGCTTAAGAGGGCCATCTACAAATCAAAACCAGACCAATTTAGGTTTTTTCAATGGTAACACCCCATTTTGACATTATAATTTAAATCTTCGGTTCAAACGATGCCTAGAAAGAAATTTCTGGTCATTTAAATGATAAGTTTTTAAATGATAAATATTCAAAAACTTTGAGCTTGTAATATTAAATTACATTTTCATATTTTTACCATTATCGCCTGAAACTATAATCCAAATGTGATCATTTTGTTGTGGTTATAATACTAAAAAACCCAAACATAAATACATTGAATCTGAAAGTTAAAAAAATAATAATATGAATTATGAAATTAAGATTCGAAAAAAATATGAATTGCAACTTACAATTTTTTGATAGATTTATATTTATTATGACCTGCTTTATGCAAATTGTCATTTTCAAATTTTTCTATAAAGTAGTTTTCGGAATTATCACTTAAAAACGTCAAAATGATGGTTTAAGGGGCCGTCCATATGTGCAGGAAAAGCATCATTTGAAAAAAGTATGCTTTACTCATTTTATTCAAATATTTGAGCTGTCAATAGTCGAAACATATCAAGCGAGTGAAATGGTGATATTGCCAAAAAATAATACATTAATAGAAGTGACATTTAGACAATAGAAGAGCATTCCAACCGTCGAGTACCGAACTTCCATTTAAATACAGCCCAATTAGGCTCATTTTAAAAAATTCTCGGAAATTAATCGTGCGAATTTCATGAAAATTTAGATTTAGGCAATTGAAAGGTGTAGAATTTATTTAAGGGCTGTATTAAAAAAAAATATTTTTCCACCCTCAACAGCTCGAAATTTTCTGAGACATTTTCAGACTAATTTTTAAGGCTGTTCTCAAATCCAAAAAGGCAACTTTCTGACATAAGTTTTAATTTATTTTTGTTCGAAAATGCATGAAATTAGCGGGTGTTGTTGTTCAGAAACTAGGTCATCGAGCTGTTTTTTCCATATTTTTGCAAACGCAATTGATTTTCCAGAAAAGAGTGTCAAACTTGGCGTTTTGAACAGAGTTTCCGCGCGAAGAAAGAAAAAACCCTCAAGAGCGGGCGAAAAACGTGTTTGTCACGGGATCGAAATTCCTTCTAACTCAATGGGTAATGGATGGATCCAAAAATGGGAAAAACAGCTCCATTTCCAATCGCTTCCATGGCCAGGCTTTCCCATTTGATACCTTTCCGTTAAAAAATGAATTTGCCAATGTGTCAAAACGTTTTGCACTTGTTGAGCAGAGCAGTTGAGAACAGCCTTAAAAGTAAAAACATGAAACTGGCCGAGGTGATTTTTGAAGAGATGTATAAGAGGCCGTGGGATTTCATTTCCCCCTCAATTCATTAGAATTTTATTTTTAATCAATTATTTTCTCAGTATGACCATTTTTTTCATCCCCAGATCTTTCCCTTCTCAAAATTCGGCTCAAAATGCCATTTTTGACAGTTTTTTTTACACTATGTTCAGCATTTATGAAAAAATCGACAAGTACGGCCCATTATGTAGTTTCTAAATAAGAGAATTTGCCAGTTTGATGCGTTTAAAAGCAAGAATGAATTTAAAAATCAATCAGAAAATAAGCAGTTTGGATGGGAATACACCCCTAAGGTGTCAAACTTGGGTATTGCTATTGAAACAAAGTAAGTTTGGGTTCGTTTTGATATATAGATGGCCCTCTAAGCAAGTTTTATATACACCATTTAAAAGTAGGCTTTATTTCCTATCGTTTGGCACCTGTAACTTTCTTTCTGTGATAATTTGTTGCAGAGTTAGCAGGGGATGTTTATTTTTTTTATTCCTACTATTAGTTCACCATCTCCCTATATTTATTTATATATCTTGTTCAAATTTTCAATCGTTCATAAAATACTTATTATTCATCCTATCAAGTTGAAATAAATTTTTTAAAGCTTGTACTATAACACTGGATGTTAATACAGTTTTTTCAAATATTAATTAATTAATTAAATTTTAATTAATTAATTTTAGTTTTATAGGGGAGACAAAAGGGCGGCCATTGGTTATTGAACAGCATTTAATGCATCTTCATATCTATAAAGGGGGTTACCATAGGGGGACCCTATTATGTCGCCCAATACCGCCAAGTTTGTCACCAAAATGAGTCGCCAAATGTGACGCCAACTTGGCGATATCTCTAATATTTCGCCCAATTCCCATAGACTTCCATTGTAAACCTACTTGCTTATAGAAAATCAACAAATTGAGATATTTTAATGCAACAAAAACTAATATTAGCTTAAGGGATTCTATTAAATTTTTCTTGGATGACCTAAGTAGGAATTGACTTTAAAAACAAAATTTTTATGTTACTTGTTTTATCTACGACTGTGCATATATAACGTAATATCAAATAACACTATGAAATACTTACTATTTAAAGTTGTTCTCAATTCGAAAAGGGCAACTTTCTGACGTAAGTTTTAATTTATTTTTGTTCGAAAATGCATGAAACTACTGATCTACCGTAAGGAGAAAAACCCTGAGAGGGGTTGCTTCTTCAGAAGATACCAAGTAGGAGAGGTGGGTTGGAATCGGAGGAGGTTACAGTTTTGGCGCGATTAGCATTCGTTTTATGCTCTCCTTTTTTTTTCTATTTTCTCTTTTCGACAACACGAATATATCGAATTTAATAATACTAGGGGATCGTACCCGGGTTCTCAGGGTTACAGAGTATAGGAGAAAACCATTTTTTTCTAATATTAATAATACTTTTTTTACATGTACTATATTTTTAAGTTTGCCCACTCAAGGCCGAAACTAGCCTTTTTTGCACCCGGTGCAAGCGTGGATTTTGGCGATCCCCCCCCCCCCCCTCTTTCGCAAAGTATATTTACAAAGAGAATTTTACTAATTTAATAATACCCGGCTTATTTTAAAATTTAAAATATGTAATCTTAAAATATGTAATACTGAAGTAGGTAATCTACAATGGCGGATCAAAGGGGGAGGTCACGGAGGTCATGACTCCCCTCTGAACACCAACAAAAATATTCTAAAGATCATTTTTAAAATGAAATATAAAGTTAGAGTCCCGATTATCAGAGTCCTGCTTAACCGAGTTTCCGCTTTCACCGAGTTATTTTCTTCTGATGGACTGATGGCTCCTATTATTATGAAACAGCCATTATAAATGAAGTGTTAGGTGAAGATGAAAGAGCAGCCGTAAAAAGTTAGAACTCTGATTTTCTGGTCAGAATGGGAAGGAAAAAAATGGCCATAATTTTTTTTCGAAGAAAATGGCCAGAAGAAAATGATCCATTCCAAAGATATAATCTTTCATTTGGCGCCCCTTGGCTCTGGCGCCCGGGGCACATGCCTCCTCTGCCCCCCCCCCTAGTTTCGGCCCTGTGCCCACTAATACCGAAATGCATTTTTATCTGAGGAATGTTATTATGCAATCAAATAAAGTTCCGAAATTTATTAAAAGCTTTTGTATTAGTCGCATGCCAGGAATTATTAGCCGGAGATTGTGCTACGTACAACAGTCTTTTTGATTCTGATCTTTTCAGTGCTTTAAGCGAGTAGTTCAACTACATGTCTGTTAAATTTGTATTTTATTTATATTAACAATCTAGTTACTTTCTGACACATTCCTGAATTAGTGTTTATTCGTCACTGCCAAATTTTCTTATTAAGAAGCTATGGAATCAAACAGCGTTTTCTATTTTCTGACAAAATTTTAATGATATTCATATTTTAAGAACTTAATGGACATAATTCCCTCAAATTTCATATTTTGTTGACGTAAGTTTGTTCTGATTAGGCTACGCCAGTATTAACATGTATGAGATAGAAAAAAGTTTTGGAATTGCACATCCGACTAGTTAGTTTGGATTTAATTTTCTACCGAATAAAGCACGGTTTTCCCTAGATCCAAACGACAGTAAAGTTGCCATTTTTTTACTTAGGGGCAAGAAGGTCATTTTTTTGCGGAGGGGGGGGTGGGGGGCAAATGGGGATATTTCTTAAACCAAAATGGCAATTTTGGTTTAAGGGTGTTCTCAAATCCGAAAGGGCAACTTTATGACATAAGTTTTAATTCATTTTTGTTCGGAAATCCATGAAACTAGCAGAAGTTGTTGTTCAGAAACTATGTAATCGAGCTGTTTTTTCCGTTTTCTTAAAAAGCAATAGATATTTCAGAAAACAGTGTCAAAATGGACGTTTTAAACCGAATTTTCGCGCGAAAGTAAAATAACACTCAAGAAAGGTGGAAAAACGTGTTTGACACGTGATCGAAATCGCTTTTAACTCAATAGATAATTTATTGATCAAAAAATGGAAAACTCAGTTCAATTCTAAATCGCTTCCATGGCCAGGCTTTCCAATTTTATATCTTTCCGTTAAAAAATGAATTTGTAAATGTGTCAAAACGTTTTGCGCTTGTTGAGCAGAGCAGTTAAGAACAGCCTTAAGATCAAAATTGGTCAAAATAAGATTTGGTTTGGTCAATGGCCTGAAACTGCTTAGGGGAAACTCATAAAAAAAAATGAATGCCTTCTTAACAATGGAAAAAAAATCAAAAATTGCGTATATGATTTATAGAATAAATATGCTATGGATGTAAAATTACAGAAGGAATTATGTGTGTTGGTGTAATTCTTTTTTTTATTTATTTTAGCTCTGGGAAGAGCTTAGTCTTTAAAAGACTATTTTTTAGTCCTAAAAAGGACTGTTTTTTGTTTATGAAAATGAAATCGATTAATCAAATGGTCGAATGTCATCGAAATCACTTTCACTATCATAATTTGATGATTCAGCAGTGTCGGTATCAGAATCACACTCGTTTTCGTCCACTTGTATAATTAACTTATCTACGAGGTCTTCTATCAAACCGTCTTTTTTCCAATATTCATTTTCGATATGATCAATATGTTTACAATGCTCTTCCCACTCATTTGAAGTAATTTGTCAGAATGCCTCGTCCAGTAATGAGTGTAAACTTCCCAAACTTAAATCGCCGGTTACGTTGTTTTCTCTTATGTAACTTTTCACAGATGACCACACATATTCTATTGCATTAAGGTGACAATGATACGGGGGTAATCGGAGAACTTCATGCCCTTCATCATTCATAAGGTGTCTGTTTTATACTCAATAGTTTTAGGGGCATTTTGAGTGATTATATCAAAAAGTTCGGCTTTTCGCATGTTTGTATCATGTACTATCCCTTTCAGCAGTAACCAATCAAGCATGACAGATTTTGTGGAATATTTTGTGGTAACGGGATCAACTTTTTTAGTATGGTATGGAGCGTTATCCATACAAATTACGCTTTTTGGCTGCAAGTTTGGTATTAATTTTTCCAGGATCCATTTTTGAAAGTTATCGAAGTTCATCTGGCCACGATAATCTCCAACAGTTGAAGAAGCTTTATATACCAGTTCAGCTCCAGGAATAAACCCACTAGAGGATCCGGCATGCACCACTATAAGCCGATTTTTAGAATTTGTGTCCACTTGAATGCCCGTTATTTTATCATCATCTTGCCAACATTTTCCAAATGTCAAATTACTATCGATCCAAGTTTCATCGATGTAAACAATGCATCGATCATTTCTTCTATGATTTTTCATGTCACGCAGATACCGATTTCGCCAAAATACAATATCAGGTCTTTCCATCGGAATATTTCTGCGACTGCTGCTTTTTTTCCAGCGGAAATTCATGGAATGCAAAATTTTTCGAAGAGATTCTCTCTGAAACTTGAATTGAATGTTTTCTTTCAATATAGGCAATAATTTTGATATTGAAGGGATTTTCTTCTTATTAATATAAAAATCCTGGATGATTTGTCTTATAGCACATTTATTGAAATCATCAATAACACAGTTCCGAATTTCTGGTCTTTTCCTGTGTTTTCCTGGAGTAGACAAAATATTATTATCACTCTGCTCCATTTTACTAACTTCACGTTTAATTTTTTTCACAGTAGATTCGGACACTCCTGTTGCTTCAGCTGCTCTTTTAGTGGCTTGGGAAATCGGTATTTTCAAAGATTTCGCAGCAGCCTCTGCTTTAAGGGTGTATTCGAAAAAACATTTTTCCATCCTCAACAGCTCGAAATTTTCTGAGACATTTTCAGGCTCATTTTTAAAAGTAAAAACATGAAACTTGCTGGGGTGATTTCTGAAGACATGTTTAACATGCCATGTGATTTCATTTTCAGCTCAATTAATTAGAATTTGATTTTTAAACTATTATTTTCTCAGTATGACCCTTTTTTTCATTCCCAGATCGCCCGCTTTTGAAAATTCGGTTCAAAACGCCAACTTTGACAGCGTTTTTTACAGTATTTTCTGCATTTATCAAAAAATTAATTAGCACCGCACATTATATAGTTTCTAAATAAGAGAATTTCCCAGTTTGATGCGTTTGAGAGCAAAAATGAATTTTAAAATGAATCAGAAAATAAGCAGTTTGGATCGGAATACACCCTTAAAGAAACCAGTCACGCTACTGACAATTTCACGTGCTTGAGAATGCAGTGTTTTCCCTTTCTTAAAAGTGGATGTCATTTTAACGATAGGGAATCTGACAGTGGTATACAGTCTCAGATAGCAGTGATTAAAAGTTAAATCAGTGGGAAAATATAAAATCAAATGCGCAATAATGAAGAGAGAAGAATATAACCGTCTGGCGATGGCATGAACACAAAGCGGACTGCGTGTTTCTCCCCTTGTTTTCGCGCCTAGTATATACAAAAGAAGCCAATGGTCAACTACGGTCACCCAAAAATGAAGTGGACAAGTCCGTTTCTATAGTGACCACGGGGAGAAAGATATTTCTCAGGGTCTTTCTCGTTACGGGTAAACAGTATAAGACATTTCTTATTCTGCTCTTATGTTTGCCAGTGCTGCCATCTAACTTCAGATTGAGAAAACAGAGAAAATGTCAAATCTTTCGTTTTCGTGTTGAAGAAAATAATCGGTGTTGTTTATCAGTGCTGTCAAATGTTATTTACCAGTTTTTTTTTTTTTTTTTTTGTTTTGTAGTTGTTGTTTTTTTCATCCTAGGTGAGTTGGTTTCATATTAACTCGGATATTCGAAACTCTACTGTAATTTAAATAATACATACAAATTATTTTGCGTTTAATATTAAAAAAAAAAAATGTTTTTTCTTTTTGAAGTAAAATTTATTTTTTATTTTTTGAGGTGTGGGTTGTCACTAATTATGCATAATATTTTAAAATGAATAATATATCTGAGTTATGCGACAGACTTTCGATACAACATGCTCAATGTGTATATACAGTCGGACCTCTATTTAACGAACCTCTATTTTGCGAACTTTTCTTCGGAACCAACAACATTTTGCAAATTTCTTCGTAAAATAACCTCCAAATAACGAAGTGTATTCTCTGTTTAACGAACTTTTTCTTCTGATATAATTTTTTTTCCTCCCTGTTTCTCAAAATATTTCTGTACACTTCAAACTTATTCTTTCTTTCGCACATTTTATAATGCTCAATAACCTTGAATTAGTTTTACCAGGTGCCTAACTCAACGAGAGCAGTAAAATCCCTGCCATTCTTTGCATTTCATCCAGGAAATGCAAACTTTCAATATCCTCCTTTTCACACTCAAAAGGGCTGTTCTGTAGTAAAAAAGTTTCAGTAATTAAATTTAAGGACGCATGTAGTAATACAATGCTTAAAATTACTTGTTATAATAAATACGATAATGCCTATAAAACTCATTAATTTTAATGTAAATATTTTCTTAAAATTGAAAATACAGTGTATTTCCCGACAATATTTTTTAAAATTCTTGTTGTCCTTACAGATTTCTTTTTGATGGGTAAAATGAATAATAATAAAAAATAAATAAATATGATTTACAAAAAAAAAGTGTGATTAGATAAGTTTTTAAATAATGTTTAGTGTTTATGAATTAAAAATTTGTTTTGTGTTGTTTAAAGTATTTAAAAAGGTTCATCTCTATTTAACGAATTTTCCACATAACGAACTTTTTTTCGGGATTTACCGACTTCGTTAAATAGAGGTCCGATTGTATATCTTTCAGATATATTGCCTTCATGGTTATTTTTATAATGGCCGTAAAAACGTGATTTATTTCGTAGTTAGTATATTTAATAGAAGCTTACGAACTCTTTAGTAAATAAAACATTTATGAGTTCACCAAAAATAAATTAATGTAAATTTAATGTGATTTGGCTGTAAACCACATGCTTATTAATAACAGCCTTTTTTTTCCCCCACTTAAAGCCGGCTTTTCTTTTAAGTGGTTAAAATAAAACAAACCAAAAAACAACCGGCCAACTCTTTTTTTTTTTTTTTTTTCTTGGGCAAAACCCGACAATTCTGTTATTTACACATACAAAATTTAAAAGAGAAATCGCAGATTTTTGAAGAAAAATTAATGATTTCTTTCATCTTTTTTTTTTTTTTAGGTCTTCCTTTAAATTAGTTTACTTGAGAGAGGTTCTTTTTCTGTTTTATGCTGGTTTTTTACAGTTGTTCGCTCCTATCTCAGCCCAGCATAGCGTTAGTGCTGCCATCTTGTGTAAACAACATGAAAAAGAATGATTTCAAATGCATCATTCTTGCTTTTTATGATAAGAAAAATAAAAATTGGCTTGTCGAAAATGAACTGAGTTATATAAATCGAGAAACTTGTTCTGATGTCAGGCTTATCTTTTACAGACGATAAGTCGCACTGTTTGTTGATAAGATTATTGTTATGAGGTTAATTTATTATGATTTTAGGGTTGAAGTCAGCAGGCGAGATATGATACACTTTTTTTTTACTAATTTTTTTACAACCCTTAGAAAGCTATTTTTAAACAAAATTTTCGTATTTTCTTATAAAGTGACCTTTTATTCATTTATTAAAAATATTGTGAATTTAAAAAATAATCATTCAAAAAATATATCCCAATTATTTTGAATGGTTACTACTGTTTCAAATCTCCCCATTACCGGGGAGGATTGATACACTGGCAATGGAGATATACATTGGTATGTAAATTGAAAAACAAAATGCAGACAATTCAATTAATGTGTAATGCAATTTTTTATGATAAATCTTGTAAAATTTAAAAGAAATGACATTGACATATTTTTGCTTCAGAAATGTTTTTTACAAAAATATTTAAACAATTCTATTAACATACTTTTTAGAAAATAAATAACGAAAAAAAATCCAAATTTAGCACATTTAAGATTTCTTTAACCATTTCCGTGCAAAGCATTTTCAATGCTAAAGTGTTGAAAAAATGAATGGCACCGGAATTTTCCAACAAATTTAATTGGAAATAAGAAAAGAGCTATATTTCACTTTCATATTAAATCTAAAATATTTTACCAAAATGCTGGTGCCACTGTGGCTTTTGGGAAGTAATATTAAGTGGTTTCATAAACATACCACCAGTACTGAAATGGTTAAAAGAAAAACTAATAACTCTATCATTTTGATAAGTGAAATCGGGTGGATTTAATGTTATTTTAATTTGCCCCTCGTCAATTATAGAAACATCTTCCCTTTCAGGCCATTTAAACTCAAATCTCAAATCCAAAGGCTGACATAAGTAGACACTTATGACAAATCTTTCTGACATAAGTTTTAATTCATTTTTGTTCGGAAACGCATAAAACTATAAGCTGTTCTTATTCAGAAACTAGGTCATCGAACTGAATTTTCCGTTTTCTTGCAAACGCACCAGATCTTTCAGAAAATAGTGTCAAAGGGGGTGTTTTGAACCGAATTTCCTCCGGAAAGAAGATTAACCACTCAAGGAAAGGTGAAAAACGTCTTTGCCACGGAATCCAAATAGCTTATAACTCGATAGGCAATTTATGGCTCCAAAAATGGAAAACACAGTTCGATTCCAAATGGCTTCCACAGTCAAGCCTCCTAATTTTATACCATTCCGTTAAAAAATGAGTTTGTCAATGTGTCAAAACGTTTTGTGCTTGTTGAGCAGAGCAGTTGAGAACAGCCATAACAAAACCACTGAAGAATTTAATAATTAACAGAATAATTTACATTTAACATGATTTACATTTACATCAGTAGAGGGAAAACTGGGCTACGGGAACAGCAGGGTGAGGCACAGTGTCTCACCCTTCCGTGCCGCACGCATATTCACAATACCCACTTGGTTCAGATTCGACACTGGTATTTTCACAGTATATTTTCCTGGTATGAAATTTTGAAACACTCAGTTTTGTTATTATCTCTATGTACGAGTAATAATGATAATATTCTAATGCTAATAATATTATAAATGTGAAAGTGTGAAAATGTTTGGCTGAAACCAGCGTCAAAACGGATGATTAAATAAATGCCTTTGTCTTCATATTATGCATTATATTATTTTTTTTTTCTATGTTTAAAATTTTCACTGAAGTTAATAAAATTTCCTCATTTTATTTGTTTGTAATATATAAAATAAAAGATACAAGCAAATTGCAAAAACATTTACTTTATAATGGAAATATTAATAGTGAAATTGCAAAATATTTTTTTTTTATATGCAAAATGTAAATTGGCAAAAAATATTTTGCAATTTCACTATTAATACTTCCAACATAAAGTAAATATTTTCGCAATGTTGTCATTTTGTTGCAGATAGTTACAATTGATTTTGTCATTTCATTATAAATATTTCCAATATAAATCCAATATAAAAACATGGAAACATTTAAAATGCTTCATTTAAAACACATTACTACATAGGTGTGATAAAATATATACAAATGTTTTCAAAAATTAAAAACACTAGATGTTAAAATGATAAAAAGCTACTCCGAGCGCTTTCGGCTAACCTTAAGCCTTTGTCAAGGAGAAGAGAATTGACTGATAAAAACACTCGACGCTCGATGTCCACTGCTACACATTGACCGGAAACTCACTTCAGGAAGCTCGCAGGTGGTCGTATCCATTAAACTGAAGGAGGGGGAAGGTAGAGAAAGCTCAATCCTCCAAGAGACCGAACTCTCCAGTAATATTAAGTAAAATAAACCAGATACGCGGAATTTGGTATGATAATACGTCATTACAACAATTTTCTGCTTGCGTTAAAATTTCCAAAGACTCTAAAATAGCACAACTATTAAAATCGGAAGCCTGCATAATGACTTTCATTCTATTGAAAAGGATGTCAATATCTTTAGTTTGAAACAGCCTTGAGAGGGCGGTAGCTGGTCTATTTTTATTGATATCCTACATATGCTCTTTAACCCTTGTTTGGAATTTTTTTGTGGTCATACCAATGTAATTTAATATTTTATTTGTTTCTTTACTTCTGTATGGGATGATATAAACTCCTGACTTATTTTCCATACTAATAGGATCAACTCTTTTTTTGCACAAGATTAATTAACTTGGAGTTATATCTAGCTATTAACGTTATACTATATTTCCTTAGGATGTATTTTAATTTTTCGTATAAACGAGGAAGGTAATCAACTGCTATAAATGTAACTTCTTTTTTACTAATACACTCTATTTTAGCTGGTTCTGCGTGCTTAAACTTATAAATCAATTTTTCAATAAATTTAGTGGAAAAACCATTACTATTAGCAATTGTCTTAATTTTATCCAGTTCTTCTTGCAGGTGAGTATCAGAGCAAACTTCAAATGCACGTCTAATATAAAACCGGTAAGCTGAAGCTTTATAATGAAATGGAGAGTGGCTATTATAAGGAATTGTATTGTTTGAACGACAAGATTTTCTGTAAACTGTCCTATCAATGCAGTGAGTTAGTTCATTCCTAATGAGGGAAACATCCAAAAACGGTAACGTTCCATTTATTTCTAATTCCAAAGTGAATTTTATCTTATTGTCACTATTGTTAGCATGTTCAAGAAAATTCATAAGTGCTGGAAGGCCATGCTCCCATATAATTAATATGTCGTCGACAAATCTGACCCATAAACTTGGTTTAAAAACGGAATGTGAAATAATCTTGGTCTCCAAAGGTCTAAGTTATAACTCGGCCAATAAACCAGAAATTAGTGACCCCATGGGTTTGTTTGTAATAAATATTGTTAAACACAAACACATTATCATTCGTAATCAGGTTTACACTAGATATAACGGTATTTTTCATATTGTCACTAAATCCCTGATTGTTATCGATCGAATTTATAATATAGTCCTGTACTTCTTGTACATCTATAGAAGGATAAAGTGATATTATGTCAAGGTTGGCTAAGATGCTATTGTCATTAGGCTTTATATCTTTAATCATTTGAATAAGTTCAAATGTAGACTTAATAACATATTCTGAAGGGGGGAGGATAGAAGTTAAAAATGGTACACATGCTTTCTCTAGAAAATATGTTGGAGCAGTTCGAGACTATTGGCCTGATTGGGAAGTCCGCCTTATGTGATTTCAATCTACCATAAATACGAGGTGTTACAGATGTTTTGTTTAGCTTTAAGTTCTTTTTTAAATAATCGGGCCATGTTCCATGTTTAACCAAATCTTGCACTTTTCTGTCAATAGAGGAATTAAGATCTTTCTTTTGAATAACGCAATTTAAATCCTTAATACAGTTTTTCCATTTTATCAATATAATCATCCGATGATAAAACCGCGAGTTTGTTAGACTTGTCCGTAGGTATGATGGCATAGTAGAGGTCTGCACGGGCCCGGAGCCCGTACCCGGCCCGGCCCGCGGGCCGGGCCGGTGGAATGAAAGCGAATTTTCAAACGGACCGGCAGAATTAGGACAATTTTTTTAACGGGCCGGCGGAAAAATTGAACGGGCCTGCAGGGCCGGGCCGGGCCGATAAAAAAATTAATCGGGCCTATTGGCCCTATATAAGAATTCAAGCAAAGCAGAAAAAATACGAGCCGTTTTCAATGAATATGATTTTCACGAGACGTATAAATGTGCGTCACGAGCCGATGCGAGTTTAATAACATCAATACAGAAATGTAACATGTCCGTCGTAGAGATCGGCATCGTACAGTTACAAGATGTCTGATTCCGAGTTTAATTTTTTTCAGCAGACTCGTGCCGGGACGGAACTGGTCTTAATCGATCTCAGGATGTGTAGGACAGCCATTGTGTTTTGTAGTATTAGTAGTGATAATGAACTTCTATCAGTATCTTTGGAAATATACCTTAAGGTGGTTCTCACATTCACTGCTCAACAATGCGAAACTTTCAGACACATTTTCTGACTCATTGTTAAATATAAAGGCATAAAATTGACAGGCCTGACTATTGAAGGCATTTGGAAACGAATAGCTTTTTCCATATTTGATAAATTACTTACAGAGATAACAGAGATTCTTGTCACGTGACTGTACGTTCTTCTCCTTTCCTGTGCTATCGTTTCCGGAAATTTGATTCAAAACGCTAACTTTGGCAGTATTTTCAGAAAGATATGTTGCTCTTAACTATGAAAAAAAAAACGATATTTACATAGCTTCTGAATCAGAATACTTGCCAATCCGTTTTTGCGTTTCCGAAAAGAAATGAATTCATAAATGTGTCGAAATGCAGCTCCTTTGGATTTGAGAAAAGCCTTATAAATGAGAAAAATATTTTCACAAATCTACTTTTTATTATACAGCTTCAAAAGTTATCATGTTTAAATCTTTTATTCTGAACTACATTAATCTTTTAATGAATCGTTATTTGAATTTTGAAATGTCTGTAGACACGATGACTAAAACACTGTAAGTAATCGTTAATGTTTACTATTGTGTGTTTTCTGTTTTGCGAACATCATAATAATCTAAAATATACTGTAAAATGTTCACATAAATATGTAGTATTCATTAAAAGAATCTTAATTGTATGTTGAGAAAAAATGGATTTTTTTTTTTTGTAGAAATTGTGTCGGCCGGGCCGGGCCTGTTTTCAGTTATTTTTGTACGGGCCGGGCCGAGAACTGTAAAAATGCAAACGGGCCGGGTCGGGCTCGGGCCGGGCCAAGATAGCTTTCGTTCGGAATTTCCATAATGTCTAAAGATATTACTTTAATATCTATAATAGATAATAGCTTTAAGATGGCTAATATCTTAAGACATTATGATTTTAATGTGGCTTTTAAACCGGTTAATAAATTATCTTTTTCGCAACTTAAGGACAAAATTCCTCCACATAATTATTGGGGCATTCACAACATTCAATGCCAATGTGGTTTGTCCTACATTGGACAAACTAAACGAAAACTCCGTTACAGAATCAATGAACACAGAAACTATGTAAAGAAAAAAGAATTACAGAAATCCTCTATCGCCTCTCATTGCTGGGGGGAGGGACATAATTTTAATTTTGACTCAGCTACCATTATCAAGAAATGCATTACTCCTCTGGATTTAGACTTTTTTGAGGCTATTCATATCCATAAATTTAAAGACTCCTTGGTTAACGATTTATCTAGTACACCATACATCCCAACTTTCTGGATGGATTTGTTGTGTCACGACACTTCACTTCCGCATTAATTTCATTGGCTGTTAGAACTTGATGGTCTTTTGGTATTATGTTTAGACATTTGGTTTTCACCGTACATGCAGTTGGGTGGATATTGTTTTTAAAATTTTTTAGACTGAGGATCTGAGTCCTAGTACTCACGAAACGTATACGTATGATCAAATCTGCTTGTTTTATTGTGTGTTTAAACGTTGTTTTCAAATAATTTATATTTTCACACAAGTTCTGTACTTATTATATAGTATATATATCAACATACAGATCGAATACAGGGCTGTTCTAAAGAATTGGAATACATATTTGGCTATGGGCGGTAACTACTGAAATCAGATTTTTAAATGTTTACTTAGTTATCTTATTTACCTTATTTCCCTAAGTAACGAAGTTTCGTTAAAGCTTTCAGGGAGTGTTGGAAAGTGTTTCATAATCTATGCTGTACGCATGATTTTTCTTACTTGTTTAATTTCATAATTTATAAGGCAAATATTACTATTAGAAAGAAATAGTGGTTATAAAATATCCAGAAACACAATCAACCGTAAATTTTCAGATCAGGTGCATTTTTAGTAAAGTTAAAATCGCTGTAACTATTATTACTTTAATGTCAAATCAATTTTCATATTTTTTACCTTTAAAATGCTGCAATATTATAAACGCAAGAGAATATTCCATTGCAACATTTGTCTGAAAATAGGTTTCTTTCTTATAACTTTTATTTTATATATTACAAACAAATGAATATATAAATTTTATTAACTTAAGGGAAAATTTAAACATTGGAAAAAAAATAATATAATGGAAAATGAATACACACACACACAAAAAAAATAGTTATACGTTTTGATTCTGACTTCATTCTAACATATTCAAACTTTCTGATTTATAATATTATTAGGATTAGGATAATTTTATTACTACATGTAGGTAATAACAAAACAAGGTGTTTAAATATTCAACATTCCATACCAGAAAAATATACTTAGAAATACCAGTGTCGAATCTGAACCGAGTAGGTATTGCAACTTATATCTGCCTATATACTTAGAAATACCAGTGTCGAATCTGAACCGAGTAGGTATTGCAACTTATATCTGCACACTTATATTTGCCATCTAGCCTTACTGCCATAGCCCGATCTAGACATCCCCTAGCGGGAAAAGTTAAAGTTTTTCAGGTAAAAAAGGGAGTTTTTCTATATTATAAGATGAGGGGTGAGCGTAAAAACGATTCACACCCCTCTATTGAGTAAGACCCCCGCCCCCCCCCCCCCCCCCCACGAAGGACGGTACCTCCCCAAGACGGACAGGAAAACATGAATTGAAAAAAATATTCACCAAAAACCTCGTACTTGAAGAACAAGACTTGTTCATCTTGGAGAAGGAACAGCAGATTCTTCTTTTGAGAGTGACTATCTTAAAGTAACAACAATTGATTGAGCGAATTTCAAAAACACACCCTCTCAAAAATTGCTACTTTGAGACTGACACTCTCTCGCTACGTCAAGACTTCTTTTTAGGGTTTCATTCATCTGACGAAACCCTATTCGTCTCGCCTGTCTGTCTGTCCGTCCGTCCGTCACAGAGCCCGTTCTCAGAAACTATATAGGTTGGAGACTTGAAATTTTGCATACATATAGCTGAACACCTCACATTAAACGAAAAATAATAAAATTTTGAAAAAGTCTTATATTTAACCCTCTGGGCTCTAACACGTGTATTTTAAGCTTTTTTTCTAACGGAGCCCCTATTTAAGTTGAACACTTGAAATTTTGCATACTTATAGCAGAACACTTGCGGGCACACGGAAAATCATAAAATTTTCAAAAAGTCTTATATTATTGACCCCTCCGGGCTCTTACTTTAAGCAATTTTTTTAACCTCCACCCATTGCACCCGGTGGGTACTTTCCTAACTTTTGCCGACACACCTTTGACCACTCTTTCATATTATGCACATAGCCTTACATATTTCAGTTCCGCTTTTACTTCCAGGGGGCGCCTACCTATCTCGGGTGCTATGGGCCCGATCCCCTCGACTCATATATCTAGTGATAGGTTGTAAAACGGAGTTTCGTTCGGATAGAGGTTTGTATAGAATAGAGTGCGCCCCCTGGTTGCGAAATGTGAAACTAACAGATTTCGCAAAAGGATAAAGTGTTTTGAAAGGACTATTAAACGAAATCGTTTGTGCGATCTGTGATCACACTTACCCACTTGTTTCAACTTCAGACGGAAGGAGCAAAAAATATAATTTTAATTAATTTTTCAATTAATTTTTAGCAGTGAAATTACGCTTGAAATTATTGAATATTTATTACATGATTTATCACAATGCTAACTAAGCGTAGAACCAACAGGGTGAAAAATGTCCAATCCGGGAATCGGACCCGGACCCGGAACCCTTGGAATGTCCAAAGTTCGGAATGTCTAAAAAAGCGCTCCAAGTGCTCTACCATTTAAGCTACGAGGACGATTCCCAGCTTAGCCTCTCTCACTCACGTATGTTGCTAAATCTACAACTGCAGCACAATATGGAACAGGAGCACACAATCCTTGTGGCGAAACAGGAGACACAAACCGATGGTGAGTTTATTTGTGTCTCCTGTTTCGCCGCAGGTTTGTGTGCTCATGAGGACTATTCCGATTTGTGCTGCAGTTGCAGCCTTACCAATGTATGTGAGTGAGAAATGCTAAGCTGTTTATCGTCCTCGTAGCTTAAATGTTAGAGCACTTGGAGCGCTATTCAAAGGGTTCCGGGTTCGATTCCCGGCGTGGACATTTTTCACTCTGTTGGTTCTACGCTTAGTTAGCATTGTGATAAATCACGTATTAAATATTCAATGAAATACATATTTCAAAAAATTATATTTGTTTTTGATGGGGTCCCACCACCTTTCGCCACATGTCCTTATGTGGCACCCCACTTTTTTTAAATCCAGATCTTCAAAATTTTTTCACTTTTCTTCTTTTTTAGGTGCGTTCGTCATTATGTAAATACGTAGCACCTATAGTCGTCGTTCGGTCCGTCTGTCTGTCTGTCCGTCTGTCCGCCTATAACTGAGCAAAAACTACCCAACCGAATGGTCTGAAATTTTAAATATATAATTGTTGCAAAATTTTGCCGAGTCATTTCAGATTTTATGAAAATCGGATGCATAGTTTAATGACAGGGACAGTCAAAAGTTTTCCGTTACATGTCGGCCAATGGGAAAAAATTATTTATGGGGAGGATTAGGATTTATTATTAGGATGTGACAGCCCTTTGAACAGAATGAACTTGATAGACACTTATGAAGTGCACTAAAATATACATTCGGCGCACTATGCGGTGCAAAAAATATTTATAAAACGAGTTATAAAACGAACGCACCTCATTTGCCACGTTGGACGAGCAATTTCCAACTTGTTTATAGTTTTAATGGCCATAGACCAAATTGTTGGCGGGATCTTCTAGAATGCACCGTTTATCATCGAACGGGCTGAGTGCTAGCTTGTGTTGTTTCATGGTGAATAGTGGATGATGATCTTGTTGGATTCTGTTGTTTATTCTGAACAGTGTCTTTCTATGATGTACGCAGTCAGAATATTGGGAATGCTTGATTTGTTTTCCTTGCATTCGAGGTATTGCCTTTTCTCTTTTCTTTTTGTCATCTTCCGAGAAGATGCTGTACATCTTCGCTTTTAAACCCACAAATTCGAAGATGGTTTTGCCACTCATTTCATCTTTGAATTTATCAATACACCGAACCTACCAAACACAGAACCTCTTTTATCCGAAACTCTTTTAACCGAAACTTTCGGTTAACCGAAATCCAATTTTAAAGATTTTTTTATTATTATTATCACATTCCTTGTATGCAAAATTCATTTTGAAAGATTTTTTTTGAACTATAATATTCCTTCTGTGCAAGTGGTCCTTTCCGAATAACAAGTACATATAAATATTTTCGATACCCTTTCTAAGAGTTCCTTCGAATTTAACTTGAGCTCCCATAAGCTGCGGAGTAACGAAGAAAACGAACAAATTAGCAATTCTGAAGCTTTAGAATGTTTTGCAAAAGGTTTGGCATAGCTGGAGCAGCAGAAAGACTGTGATACTGGGAAACTAATAATATTTAAAAACTCCGTGATAGAGCTTCAAAGCAAAGACAATCGAAACTGTAACAAACAAAACATTGTGTCAAACCCTTGTGATATATGTAAAAGGCACTTAATTTCAAAATTAAAATTTAGTTAATTTATTCTTGTTTCTATTTTGCTATTGCTTTATTTTTATTAAGCACTTGTTACCATAATAAGAAATATTGCATATATTTCTCCTTCATCTTAAAATTGAAGCATTCTCGATTACCAGAAAATTTCGATTTTCCGAAATAGGGTCGGTCCCAATTACTTCGGATAATCGAGGTTCTACTGTAATTTTCTATTTTTAAGAACGGAAAGAAAAGCTTTTACTTATTTCCGAAAACATTTGTTTGGAAATACTGGTGTCATTCATTCAGTTCAGTATTTTATGAATAGAAGTACTTTGCCTCTGAAAGGCTGGTTGTATAGGGTTTTATGGCGCAAAATCTCTTAGGGGACATGCTGCGCCAAAAAATAGACTAAAAACACAATTAAGTAAAATAAAGAAAGCAATGAGAAAAGCAATCTGGATGGGGTATCCGATCCAGATGAAGTCAGAGACGTGTTGAAGAGTAAAAAATTTTAAATCTAAAAACAGTAGTAGCCCAGTGGTTAAGGAGTTGAATTCGGGATTAATTAGGGGAAAGCTGCAAATTGTTTTAATCCCTTCTGTTTAGGTGTAGAAGGAATATGCTATGTTTTCCCCCTCGTACTAAGTGAGCGTTAGAAAATATGTATAGATTTATAGTCAAAAAACACGTTTTTTTGTATACCATAACAATATCTCAAAATCGCTAACTCTGTCAAAAACATTGTCAATACAAATGTTGTAGAGCTTAAAATTCTGAGTAAAATGAGTACCTACACTTAATATTTTTGTTGAACATTAATGTCACAATTCTACTTTAAAGTTTTAGACCCGTGCTCAGGGGGTTGAACTCAGAATTAATTTGGGGAAAACTGAAAATTGTTTTAATCCCTTCAGTTTAGGTCTAAAATGAACGTACTATGTTTTCTTCCTCGTACTTGGGTGAATGTTAGAAAATATGTACATATTTATTTTCGAAAAACACGTTTTTTTTTAAATTACCTTAACAATATCTCAAAACAGCTACTCTATAAAAAACATTGTCAGTACAAATGTTGTAGAGCTTAAAATTCTGAATAAAATGAGTACTATCTATTTTTTTTCAACATTAAGGTCGCAATTCTATTTCAAAATGTTGCCTTAATCGCTAATTGAGAGCTTGAAGCCAGGAGAGACCAAGTTAACTTAACAATATCTCAAACCAACTAACTCTATCAAAAACATTGTCAGTACAAAAGTTGTAGAGCCTAGAATTCTGAATAAAATGAGTACCTACACTTAATATTTTTGTTCAATATTAAGACCGCAATTCTGAGATATTGTTAAGTTAACTTGGTTTCTCCGGGCTTCAACTCCTTGATTTGAAAAATTTTGAAATAGAATAGCGACCTTAATGTTGAACAAAAATATTAATGATGGTACTCATTTTATTCAGAATTTAAAGCTCTACAACATTTTTATTGACAATGTTTTTTATAGAGTTAGCTGTTTTGAGATATTGTTAAGGTAATTAAAAAAATGTGTTTTTCGAAAATAAATATGTAGTACATATTTTTTAACATTCACCAAAGTACAAGGAAGAAAACATAGTACGTTCATTTTAGACATAAACTGAAGGGATTAAAACAATTTCCAGTTTTCTCCTAATTAATACCGAGTTCAACACCCTGACCACGTGTCTAAAACTTTAAAGTAGAATTGTTAACTTAATGTTCTACAAAAATATTAAGTATAGATACTCATTTTACTCAGAATTGTAAGCTCTACAACATTTGAATTGACAATGTTTTTTTTTTATAGAGTTAGCTGCTTTGAGATATTGTTATGGTATGAAAAAAACTGACTTTTTTATTATTTTTTGAATATAAATTTGTACACATTTTCTAACGCTCACCTACTACGAATGGGAAAACTTAGCATATTCATTCTAGACCTAAACTAAATGGATTAAAACAATTTCCAGCTTTTCCCTAATTAATTCCGAATTCGGCCTTTTTATCCTCCCCTACCACTGGGCTCTAGCGTAAAAAGTTAAAGTAATTCAAAGCAAGTGCAGTCTGGATGGGGCCCCATCCAGATGTCACAAAAGTGTAAAAGATACAACTGGGTTGTGTAACCAGTGATTGCAATAAAAATTATATTTCAAAATAAAATCCGGCATGTTTTAAATAAATAAAGAGTGCCCCATGAGGTGTTTCTCCAAT
>OZ010797.1:8227632-8293632 GCA_963932465.1 Maratus speciosus
GCTGATATATCGAATACAAAACACGCAATATTTTCGAATTAAATTCCGGTGCACGGCAGAAAATTAATTTCCTAATAAAAAAGCACATTTCCAAATGAATGACGTAAAAAATTTTTGGTTTTAAAGTAGGTCATCTGTGTGAGATTTAGAAATGTTAAATAAAGTAAAACCGAATACATTGTTTAAACAATGAAACCATTGTTTGGAAATCCTTGAAACTGATATACCGAATACAAAACACGCAATATTTTCGAATTAAATTCCGGTGCACGGCTGAAAATTAATTTCCTAATAAAAAAGCCCATTTACAAATGAATGAAGTAAAAATTTCTGGTTTTAAATTTGTTTGCCTGTGTGAATTTTTAGAAATGTAAAATGAAGCAAAACCGAATACATTGTTTAAACAATGAAACCATTGTTAGGGAATCCTAGAAACTGATATACCGTATACAAAACACGCAATATTTCCGAATTAAATTCTGGTGCACGGCTGAAAATTAATTTCCTAATAAAAAAGCCCATTTACAAATGAATGAAGTAAAAATTTCTGGTTTTAAATTTGTTCGCCTGTGTGAATTTTTGGAAATGTAAAATGAAGCAAAACCGAATACATTGTTTAAACAATGAAACCATTGTTAGGGAATCCTGAAACTGATATACCCAATACAAAACACGATATATTTTCGCATTAAATTCCGGTGCATGGCTGAAAATTAATTTCCTAATAAATAAGCACATTTAAAAGTGAATGACGTAAATATTTTTTCGTTTTAAGGTGTTCGCCTGCGTGAATTTTTAGAAATGAAAAATAATGTAAAACTGAATACATTGTTTAAACAATGAAACCATTGTTAGGAAATCCTTGAAACTGATATACCGAATACAAAACACGCAATATTTTCGAATTAAATTCCGGTGCACGGCTGAAAATTAATTTCCTAATAAAAAAGCCCATTTACAAATGAATGAAGTAAAAATTTCTGGTTTTAAATTCGTTCGCCAGTGTGAGTTTTTAGAAATGTAAAATGAAGCAAAACCGAATACATTGTTTAAACAATGAAACCATTGTTAGGGAATCCTGGAAACTGATATTCCCAATACAAAACACGATATATTTTCGCATTAAATTCCGGTGCACGGCTGAAAATTAATTTCCTAATAAAAAAGCCTACTTACAAATGAATGAAGTAAAAATTTTTCGGATTTAAAGTAGTTTGCCAGTGTGAGTTTTTAGAAATGTAATATAAGGTAAAACCGAAAACATTGTTTAAACAATGAAACCATTGTTAGGAAATCTTGGAAAATGATAAACCGAATTCAAAACACGCAATATTTCCGAATTAAATTCTGGTGCACGGCTGAAAATTAATTTCCTAATAAAAAAACCCATTTACAAATGAATGAAGTAAAAATTTCTGGTTTTAAATTTGTTCGCCTGTGTGAATTTTTGGAAATGTAAAATGAAGCAAAACCGAATACATTGTTTAAACAATGAAACCATTGTTAGGGAATCCTGGAAACTGATATACCCAATACAAAACACGATATTTTTTCGCATTAAATTCCGGTGCATGGCTGAAAATTAATTTCCTAATAAATAAGCACATTTAAAAGTGAATGACGTAAATATTTTTTTTGTTTTAAAGGTGTTCGCCTGCGTGAATTTTTAGAAATGTAAAATAAAGTAAAACTGAATACATTGTTTAAACAATGAATCCATTGTTAGGAAATCCTCTAAACTGATATACCGAATACAAAACACGCAATATTTTCGAATTAAATTCCGGTGCACGGCTGAAAATTAATTTCCTAATAAAAAAGCACATTTCCAAATGAATGACGTAAAAAAATTTTGGTTTTAAAGTAGTTCACCTGTGTGACTTTTTAGAAATGTTAAATAAAGCAAAAGCGAATACATTGTTTAAACAATGAAACCATTGTTATGAAATCCTAGAAACTGATATACCGTATAGAAAACACGCAAAATTTTCGAATTAAATTCTGGTGCATGGCTGAAAATTAATTTCCTAATAAATAAGCACATTTAAAAATGAATGACGTAAAAATTTTTCGGTTTTAAAGTTGTTCGCCTGTGTGAAGTTTTAGAAATGTAAAATAAAGTAAAACAAAATACATTTTTTTAAACAATGAAACCATTGTTAGGGAACCCTGGAAATTGATATACCGAATACAAAACACGCAATATTTTCGAATTAAATTCCGGTTCACGGCTGAAAATTAATTTCCTAATAAAAAAACACATTTCCAAATGAATGACGTAAAAATTTGTCGGTTTTAAAGTTGTTCTCAAATGTGAGTTTTTAGAAATGTAAAATAAAGAAAACCAAATACATTGTTTAAACAATGAAACCATTGTTAGGGAATCCTGGAAACTCATATATCCAATAGAAAACACGATATATTTTCGCATTAAATTCCGGTGCACGGCTGAAAATTAATTTCCTAATAAATAAGCACATTTAAAAATGAATGACGTAAAAATTTTTCGGTTTTAAAGTTGTTCGCCAGTGTGAGTTTTTAGAAATGTAAATTAAGGTAAAAGCGAATACATTGTTTAAACAATGAAACTATTGTTAGGAAATCTTGGAAAATGATATACCGAATTCAAAACTAGCAATATTTTCACATTACATTCCGGTGCACGGCTGAAAATTAATTTCCTGATAAAAAAGCACATTTCCAAATGAATGACGTAAATATTTTTTCGTTTTAAAGGTGTTCGCCTGCGTGAATTTTTAGAAATGTAAAATAAAGTAAAACTGAATCCATTGTTTAAACAATGAAACCATTGTTAGGAAATCCTTGAAACTGATATACCGAATACAAAACACGCAATATTTTCGAATTAAATTCCGGTGCACGGCTGAAAATTAATTTCCTAATAAAAAAGCCCATTTACAAATGAATGAAGTAAAAATTTCTGGTTTTAAATTTGTTTGCCTGTGTGAATTTTTAGAAATGTAAAATGAAGCAAAACCGAATACATTGTTTAAACAATGAAACCATTGTTAGGAAATCCTTGAAACTGATATACCGAATACAAAACACGCAATATTTTCGAATTAAATTCTGGTGCACGGCTGAAAATGAATTTCCTAATAAAAAAGCCCATTTACAAATGAATGAAGTAAAAATTTCTGGTTTTAAATTTGTTTGCCTGTGTGAATTTTTGGAAATGTAAAATGAAGCAAAACCGAATACATTGTTTAAACAATGAAACCATTGTTAGGGAATCCTGAAACTGATATACCCAATACAAAACACGATATATTTTCGCATTAAATTCCGGTGCATGGCTGAAAATTAATTTCCTAATAAATAAGCACATTTAAAAGTGAATGACGTAAATATTTTTTCGTTTTAAGGTGTTCGCCTGCGTGAATTTTTAGAAATGAAAAATAATGTAAAACTGAATACATTGTTTAAACAATGAAACCATTGTTAGGAAATCCTTGAAACTGATATACCGAATACAAAACACGCAATATTTTCGAATTAAATTCCGGTGCACGGCTGAAAATTAATTTCCTAATAAAAAAGCCCATTTACAAATGAATGAAGTAAAAATTTCTGGTTTTAAATTCGTTCGCCAGTGTGAGTTTTTAGAAATGTAAAATGAAGCAAAACCGAATACATTGTTTAAACAATGAAACCATTGTTAGGGAATCCTGGAAACTGATATTCCCAATACAAAACACGATATATTTTCGCATTAAATTCCGGTGCACGGCTGAAAATTAATTTCCTAATAAAAAAGCCTACTTACAAATGAATGAAGTAAAAATTTTTCGGATTTAAAGTAGTTTGCCAGTGTGAGTTTTTAGAAATGTAATATAAGGTAAAAGCGAATACATTGTTTAAACAATGAGACCATTGTTAAGAATACATGGAAAATGATATACCGAATACAAAACACTCAATGTTTTCGTATTACATTCCGGTGCACGGCTGAAAATTAATTTCCTAATAAAGAAGCACATTTCCAAATGAATGACGTAAATACTTTTTCGTTTTAAAGGTGTTCGCCTGTGTGAATTTTTAGAAATGTAAAATAAATTAAAACTGAATACATTGTTTAAACAATGAAACCATTGTTAAGAAATCCTGGAAACTGATATACCGAATACAAAACACGCAATATTTTCGCATTAAATTCCGGTGCACGGCTGAAAATTAATTTCCTAATAAAAAAGCCTATTTACAAATGAAAGAAGTAAAAATTTTTCTGATTTAAAGTAGTTTTCCAGTGTGAGTTTTTAGAAATGTAATATAAGGTAAAACCAAAGACATTGTTTAAACAATGAAACTATTGTTAGGAAATCTTGGAAAATGATATACCGAATTCAAAACTAGCAATATTTTCGCATTACATTCCGGTGCACGGCTGAAAATTAATTTCCTGATAAAAAAGCACATTTCCCAATGAATGACGTAAATATTTTTTCGTTTTAAAGGTGTTCGCATGCGTGAATTTTTAGAAATGTAAAATAAAGTAAAACTGAATTCATATTTTAAACAATGAATCTATTGTTAGGAAATCCTCTAAACTGATATAGCGAATACAAAACACGCAATATTTTCGAATTAAATTCCGGTGCACCGCTGAAAATTAATTTCCTAATAAAAAAGCATATTTCCAAATGAATGACGTGAAAAATTTTCGTGCCCAGCTTGGCATCTGTCACTTATATAATTCTGTTTACGACTTGTTAGCAATGTGACTATTCACGTATTTAATATTCAATAATTTGAAGCGTAATTTCACTGCTGAAATGAAGCGGAAAAATTAATTAAAAATGTATATTCACCGATGCTGGGTTCATTTGCTACTCATGTTTCGCCACTAGATTGTGTGCTCAAGAAATCTTTTCCATCTAGTGGTGTGGTTGCAACCTTACCGACTTTTATAAGTGAGAGATGCCATAGTCCTTGTGGCTAAGTGGTAGAGCACTGGAGATCTATACTAGGGGACCGGGTTCGATTCCCGGCTAGGACATAAGCACATTTTCAAATGAATGGTGTAAAAATTTTTCGGTTTTAAAGTAGTTCACCAGTGTGAGTTTTTAGAAATGTAAAATAAAGTAAAACTGAATACATTGTTTAAACAATGAGACCATTGTTAGGAAATCCTTGAAACTGATATACCGAATACAAAACACGCAATATTTTCGAATTAAATTCCGGTGCACTGCTGAAAATTAATTTCCTAATAAAAAAGCCTACTTACAAATGAATGAAGTAAAAATTTTTCGGATTTAAAGTAGTTTGCCAGTGTGAGTTTTTAGAAATGTAATATAAGGTAAAACCGAAGACATTGTTTAAACAATGAAACCATTGTTAGGAAATCTTGGAAAATGATATACCGAATTCAAAACCTGCAATATTTTCGCATTACATTCCGGTGCACGGCTGAAAGTTAATTTCCTAATAAAAAAGCACATTTCCAAATGAATGACGTAAATATTTTTTCGTTTTAAAGGTGTTCGCCTGCGTGAATTTTTAGAAATGTAAAATAAAGTAAAACTGAATACATCTTTTAAACAATGAAACCATTGTTTGGAAATCCTTGAAACTGATATACCGAATACAAAACACGCAATATTTTCGAATTAAATTCCGGTGCACGGCTGAAAATTAATTTTTTAATAAATAAGCACATTTCCAAATGAAAGACATAAAAATTTCTCGGTTTTAAAGTTGTTCGCCTGTGTGAATTTTTGGAAATGTAAAATAAAATAAAACTGAATGCATTGTTTAAACAATGAGACCATTGTTAGGAAATCCTTGAAACTGATATATCCAATACAAAACACGATATATTTTCGCATTAAATTCCGGTGCACGGCTGAAAATTATTTTCCTAATAAAAAAGCCTATTTACAAATGTATGAAGTAAAAATTTTTGGGATTTAAAGTAGTTTGCCAGTGTGAGTTTTTAGAAATGTAAAATAAGGTAAAACCGAAGACATTGTTTAAACAATAAAAAAATTGTTAGGAAATCTTGGAAAATGATATACCGAATACAAAACACGCAATGTTTTCGCATTACATTCCGGTGCACGGCTGAAAATTAATTTCCTAGTAAAAAAGCACATTTAAAAATGAATGACGTAAATATTTTTTCGTTTTAAAGGTGTTCGCCTGTGTGAATTTTTAGAAATGAAAAATAAAGTAAAACTGAATACATTGTTTAAACAATGAAACCATTGTTAGGAAATCCTTGAAACTGATATACTGAATACAAAACACGCAATATTTTCGAATTAAATTCCGGTGCACGGCTGAAAATTAATTTCCTAAAAAAAAAATACATTTCCAAATGAATGACGTAAATATTTTTCGGTTTTAAAGTAGTTCGCCAGTGTGAGTTTTTAGAAATGTAAAATAAAGTAGAAACGAATACATTGTTTAAACAATGAAACCATTGTTAAGAAATCCTGGAAACTGATATACCTAATACAAAACACGCAATAATTTCGAATTAAATTCCAGTGCACGGCTGAAAATTAATTTCCTAATAAATAAGCACATTTAAAAATGAATGACGTAAAAGTTTTTTGGGTTTTAAAGTTGTTCTCAAATGTGAGTTTTTAGAAATGTAAAATAAAGAAAAACCCAATACATTGTTTAAACAATGAAACCATTGTTAGGGAATCCTGGAAACTCACATATCCAATAGAAAACACGATATATTTTCGAATTAAATTCCGGTGCACGACTGAAAATTAATTTTTTAAGAATTAAGCACATTTCCAAATGAAAGACGTAAAAATTTCTCGGTTTTAAAGTTGTTCGCCTGTGTGAATTTTTGGAAATGTAAAATAAAGTAAAACTGAATGCATTGTTTAAACAATGAGACCATTGTTAGGAAATCCTTGAAACTGATGTACCGAATACAAAACATGCAATATTTCCGAATTAAATTCCGGTGCACGGCTGAAAATTAATTTCCTAATAAAAAAGCCCATTTACAAATGAATGAAGTAAAAATTTCTGGTTTTAAATTTGTTCGCCTGTGTGAATTTTTGGAAATGTAAAATGAAGCAAAACCGAATACATTGTTTAAACAATGAAACCATTGTTAGGGAATCCTGGAAACTGATATACCCAATACAAAACACGATATATTTTCGCATTAAATTCCGGTGCACGGCTGAAAATTAATTTCCTAATAAAAAAGCCTATTTACAAATGAATGAAGTAAAAATTTTTCGGATTTAAAGTAGTTTGCCAGTGTGAGATTTTAGAAATGTAAAATAGGGTAAAACCGAAGACATTGTTTAAACAATAAAACCATTGTTAGGAAATAATGGAAAATGATATAACGAATTCAAAACACGCAATATTTTCGCATTACATTCCGGTGCACGGCTGAAAATTAATTTCCTAATAAAAAAGCACATTTCAAAATGAATGACGTAAATATTTTTTCGTTTTAAAGGTGTTTGCCTGCGTGAATTTTTAGAAATGAAAAATAAAGTAAATCTGAATACATTGTTTAAACAATGAAACCATTGTTAGGAAATCCTTGAAAGTGATATACCGAAAACAAAACACGCAATATTTTCGAATTAAATTCCGGTGCACGGCTGAAAATTAATTTCTTAAAAAAAATACATTTCAAAATGAATGACGTAAATATTTTTTCGTTTTAAAGGTGTTCGCCTGCGTGGATTTTTAGAAATGAAAAATAAAGTAAATCTGAATACATTGTTTAAACAATGAAACCATTGTTAAGAAATCCTGGAAACTGATATACCGAATACAAAACAGGCAATAATTTCGAATTAAATTCCAGTGCACGGCTGAAAATTAATTTCCTAATAAATAAGCACATTTAAAAATGAATGACGTAAAAATTTGTCGCTTTTAAAGTTGTTCTCAAATGTGAGTTTTTAGAAATGTAAAATAAGGTAAAAGCGAATACATTGTTTAAACAATGAAACCATTGTTAAGAATACATGGAAAATGATATACCAAATACAAAACTAGCAATATTTTCGCATTACATTCCGGTGCACGGCTGAAAATTAATTTCCTAATAAAAAAGCACATTTCCAAATGAATGACGTAAATATTTTTTCGTTTTAAATGTGTTCGCCTGCGTGAATTTTTAGAAATGTAAAATAAAGTAAAACTGAATACAATGTTTAAACAATGGAACCATTGTTAGGAAATCCTCTAAACTGATATACCGAATACAAAACACGCAATATTTTCGAATTAAATTCCGGTGCACGGCTGAAAATTAATTTCCTAATAAAAAAGCACATTTCCAAATGAATGACGTAAAATATTTTTGGTTTTAAAGTAGTTCACCTGTGTGAGTTTTTAGAAATATTAAATAAAGTAAAACCGAATACATTGTTTAAACAATGAAACCATTGTTATGAAATCCTAGAAACTGATATACCGTATAGAAAACACGCAAAATTTTCGAATTAAATTCCGGTGCATGGCTGAAAATTAATTTCCTAATAAATAAGAACATTTAAAAGTGAATCACGTAAATATATTTTCGTTTTAAAGGTGTTCGCCTGCGTGAATTTTTAGAAATGAAAAATAAAGTAAAACTGAATACATTGTTTAAACAATGAAACCATTGTTAGGAAATTCTAGAAACTGATATACCGAATACAAAATATGCGATATTTTCGAAATAAATTCCGGGGCACGGCTGAAACTATATTTTCTAAGAAATAAGCACATTTTCAAAAAAATGATGTAAAAATTTTTCGGTTTTCAAGTAGTTCGCCAGTGTGAGTTTTTAGAAATGTAAAATAAAGTAAACCGAATATTTTTTAAACAATGACACCATTGAATATTAAACACGTGAATAATCACATTGCTAACAAATCGTAAACCAACTTAGTGAAATTGTCCAAGACGGGAATCGATCCCGGGCCCCTGGAGGTCCAGGACTCTACCACTAAGCCACAAGGACGGTGCCCAGCTTGGCATCTGTCACTTATAGAAGTTTGTTTAAGACTTGTTAGCAATGTGATTATTCACGTATTTAATATTCAATAATTTGAAGCGTAATTTCACTGCTGAAATGCAGCTGAAAAATTAATTAAAAATGTATATTCACCGATGCTGGGTTCATTTGCTACTCATGTTTCGCCACTAGATTGTGTGCTCATGAAGTCTTTTCCATCTAGTGCTGTGGTTGCAACCTTACCGACTTTTATAAGTGAGAGATGCCATAGTCCTTGTGGCTAAGTGGTAGAGCACTGGAGATCTATTCCAGGGGATCGGGTTGGATTCCCGAATTGGACATAAGCACATTTTCAAATGAATCGTGTAAAAATTTTTCGGTTTTAAAGTAGTTCGCCAGTGTGAGTTTATAGAAATGTAAAATAAAGTAAAACTGAATACATTGTTTAAACAATGAAACCATTGTTATGAAATCCTAGAAACTGATATACCGAATACAAAACACGCAATATTTTCGAATTAAATTCCGGTGCACGGCTGAAAATTAATTTCCTAATAAAAAAGTACATTTCCAAATGAATGACGTAAATATTTTTTCGTTTTAAAGGTGTTCGCCTGCGTGAATTTTTAGAAATGTAAAATGAAGCAAAATCGAATACATTGTTTAAACAATGAAACCATTGTTTGGAAATCCTTGAAACTGATATACCGAATACAAAACACGCAATATTTTCGAATTAAATTCCGGTGTACGGCTGAAAATTAATTTTTTAATAAATAAGCACATTTCCAAATGAAAGACGTAAAAATTTCTCGGTTTTAAAGTTGTTCGCCTGTGTGAATTTTTGGAAATGTAAAATAAAGTAAAACTGAATGCATTGTTTAAACAATGAGACCATTGTTAGGAAATCCTTGAAACTGATATACCGAATACAAAACACGCAATATTTTCGAATTAAATTCCGGTGCACGGCTGAAAATTAATTTCCTAATGAAAAAGCCTATTTACAAATGAATGAAGTAAAAATTTTTCGGATTTAAAGTAGTTTGCCAGTGTGAGTTTTTAGAAATGTAATATAAGGTAAAACCGAAGACATTGTTTAAACAATGAAGCCATTGTTAGGGAATCTTGGAAAATGATATACCGAATTCAAAACCCGCAATATTTTCGCATTACATTCCGGTGCACGGCTAAAAATTAATTTCCTAATAAAAAAGCACATTTCCAAATCAATGACGTAAATTTTTTTTCGTTTTAAAGGTGTTCGCCTGCGTGAATTTTTAGAAATGTAAAATAAAGTAAAACTGAATACATTGTTTAAACAATGAATCCATTGTTAGGAAATCCTCTAAACTGATATACCGAATACAAAACACGCAATATTTTCGAATTAAATTCCGGTGCACGGCTGAAAATTAATTTCCTAATAAAAAAGTACATTTCCAAATGAATGACGTAAAAAATTTTTGGTTTTAAAGTAGTTCACCTGTGTGAGATTTAGAAATGTTAAATAAAGTAAAACCGAATACATTGTTTAAACAATGAAACCATTGTTTGGAAATCCTTGAAACGGTTATACTGAATACAAAACACGCAATATTTTCGAATTAAATTCCGGTGCACGGCTGAAAATTAATTTTTTAATAAATAAGCACATTTCCAAATGAAAGACGTAAAAATTTCTCGGTTTTAAAGTTGTTCGCCTGTGTGAATTTTTGGAAATGTAAAATAAAGTAAAACTGAATGCATTGTTTAAACAATGAGACCATTGTTAGGAAATCCTTGAAACTGATGTACCGAATACAAAACACGCAATATTTCCGAATTAAATTCCGGTGCACGGCTGAAAATTAATTTCCTAATAAAAAAGCCCATTTACAAATGAATGAAGTAAAAATTTCTGGTTTTAAATTTGTTCGCCTGTGTGAATTTTTGGAAATGTAAAATGAAGCAAAACCAAATACATTGTTTAAACAATGAAACCATTGTTAGGGAATCCTGGAAACTGATATACCCAATACAAAACACGATATATTTTCGCATTAAATTCCGGTGCACGGCTGAAAATTAATTTCCTTATAAAAAAGCCTATTTACAAATGAATGAAGTAAAAATTTTTCGGATTTAAAGTAGTTTGCCAGTGTGAGATTTTAGAAATGTAAAATAGGGTAAAACCGAAGACATTGTTTAAACAATAAAACCATTGTTAGGAAATAATGGAAAATGATATAACGAATTCAAAACACGCAATATTTTCGATTACATTCCGGTGCACGGCTGAAAATTAATTTCCTAATAAAAAAGCACATTTCAAAATGAATGACGTAAATATTTTTTCGTTTTAAAGGTGTTTGCCTGCGTGAATTTTTAGAAATGAAAAATAAAGTAAATCTGAATACATTGTTTAAACAATGAAACCATTGTTAGGAAATCCTTGAAAGTGATATACCGAAAACAAAACACGCAATATTTTCGAATTAAATTCCGGTGCACGGCTGAAAATTAATTTCTTAAAAAAAATACATTTCAAAATGAATGACGTAAATATTTTTTCGTTTTAAAGGTGTTCGCCTGCGTGAATTTTTAGAAATGAAAAATAAAGTAAATCTGAATACATTGTTTAAACAATGAAACCATTGTTAAGAAATCCTGGAAACTGATATACCGAATACAAAACACGCAATAATTTCGAATTAAATTCCAGTGCACGGCTGAAAATTAATTTCCTAATAAATAAGCACATTTAAAAATGAATGACGTAAAAATTTGTCGCTTTTAAAGTTGTTCTCAAATGTGAGTTTTTAGAAATGTAAAATAAGGTAAAAGCGAATACATTGTTTAAACAATGAAACCATTGTTAAGAATACATGGAAAATGATATACCAAATACAAAACTAGCAATATTTTCGCATTACATTCCGGTGCACGGCTGAAAATTAATTTCCTAATAAAAAAGCACATTTCCAAATGAATGACGTAAATATTTTTTCGTTTTAAATGTGTTCGCCTGCGTGAATTTTTAGAAATGTAAAGTAAAGTAAAACTGAATACAATGTTTAAACAATGGAACCATTGTTAGGAAATCCTCTAAACTGATATACCGAATACAAAACACGCAATATTTTCGAATTAAATTCCGGTGCACGGCTGAAAATTAATTTCCTAATAAAAAAGCACATTTCCAAATGAATGACGTAAAATATTTTTGGTTTTAAAGTAGTTCACCTGTGTGAGTTTTTAGAAATATTAAATAAAGTAAAACCGAATACATTGTTTAAACAATGAAACCATTGTTATGAAATCCTAGAAACTGATATACCGTATAGAAAACACGCAAAATTTTCGAATTAAATTCCGGTGCATGGCTGAAAATTAATTTCCTAATAAATAGGCACATTTAAAAGTGAATCACGTAAATATATTTTCGTTTTAAAGGTGTTCGCCTGCGTGAATTTTTAGAAATGAAAAATAAAGTAAAACTGAATACATTGTTTAAACAATGAAACCATTGTTAGGAAATTCTAGAAACTGATATACTGAATACAAAATATGCGATATTTTCGAAATAAATTCCGCGGCACGGCTGAAACTATATTTTCTAAGAAATAAGCACATTTTCAAAAAAATGATGTAAAAATTTTTCGGTTTTCAAGTAGTTCGCCAGTGTGAGTTTTTAGAAATGTAAAATAAAGTAAACCGAATATTTTTTAAACAATGACACCATTGAATATTAAACACGTGAATAATCACATTGCTAACAAATCGTAAACCAACTTAGTGAAATTGTCCAAGACGGGAATCGATCCCGGGCCCCTGGAGGTCCAGGACTCTACCACTAAGCCACAAGGACGGTGCCCAGCTTGGCATCTGTCACTTATAGAAGTTTGTTTAAGACTTGTTAGCAATGTGATTATTCACGTATTTAATATTCAATAATTTGAAGCGTAATTTCACTGCTGAAATGCAGCTGAAAAATTAATTAAAAATGTATATTCACCGATGCTGGGTTCATTTGCTACTCATGTTTCGCCACTAGATTGTGTGCTCATGAAGTCTTTTCCATCTAGTGCTGTGGTTGCAACCTTACCGACTTTTATAAGTGAGAGATGCCATAGTCCTTGTGGCTAAGTGGTAGAGCACTGGAGATCTATTCCAGGGGATCGGGTTGGATTCCCGAATTGGACATAAGCACATTTTCAAATGAATCGTGTAAAAATTTTTCGGTTTTAAAGTAGTTCGCCAGTGTGAGTTTATAGAAATGTAAAATAAAGTAAAACTGAATACATTGTTTAAACAATGAAACCATTGTTATGAAATCCTAGAAACTGATATACCGTATAGAAAACACGCAAAATTTTCGAATTAAATTCCGGTGCATATCTGAAAATTAATTTCCTAATAAATAAACACATTTAAATGTGAATGACGTAAATATTTTTTCGTTTTAAAGGTGTTCGCCTGTGTGAATTTTTGGAAATATAAAATAAAGTAAAACTGAATGCATTGTTTAAACAATGAGACCATTGTTAGGAAATCCTTGAAACTGATATACCGAATACAAAACACGCAATATTTTCGAATTAAATTCCGGTGCACGGCTGAAAATTAATTTCCTAATAAAAAAGTACATTTCCAAATGAATGACGTAAATATTTTTTCGTTTTAAAGGTGTTCGCCTGCGTGAATTTTTAGAAATGTAAAATGAAGCAAAATCGAATACATTGTTTAAACAATGAAACCATTGTTTGGAAATCCTTGAAACTGATATACCGAATACAAAACACGCAATATTTTCGAATTAAATTCCGGTGTACGGCTGAAAATTAATTTTTTAATAAATAAGCACATTTCCAAATGAAAGACGTAAAAATTTCTCGGTTTTAAAGTTGTTCGCCTGTGTGAATTTTTGGAAATGTAAAATAAAGTAAAACTGAATGCATTGTTTAAACAATGAGACCATTGTTAGGAAATCCTTGAAACTGATATACCGAATACAAAACACGCAATATTTTCGAATTAAATTCCGGTGCACGGCTGAAAATTAATTTCCTAATGAAAAAGCCTATTTACAAATGAATGAAGTAAAAATTTTTCGGATTTAAAGTAGTTTGCCAGTGTGAGTTTTTAGAAATGTAATATAAGGTAAAACCGAAGACATTGTTTAAACAATGAAGCCATTGTTAGGGAATCTTGGAAAATGATATACCGAATTCAAAACCCGCAATATTTTCGCATTACATTCCGGTGCACGGCTAAAAATTAATTTCCTAATAAAAAAGCACATTTCCAAATCAATGACGTAAATTGTTTTTCGTTTTAAAGGTGTTCGCCTGCGTGAATTTTTAGAAATGTAAAATAAAGTAAAACTGAATACATTGTTTAAACAATGAATCCATTGTTAGGAAATCCTCTAAACTGATATACCGAATACAAAACACGCAATATTTTCGAATTAAATTCCGGTGCACGGCTGAAAATTAATTTCCTAATAAAAAAGTACATTTCCAAATGAATGACGTAAAAAATTTTTGGTTTTAAAGTAGTTCACCTGTGTGAGATTTAGAAATGTTAAATAAAGTAAAACCGAATACATTGTTTAAACAATGAAACCATTGTTTGGAAATCCTTGAAACGGTTATACTGAATACAAAACACGCAATATTTTCGAATTAAATTCCGGTGCACGGCTGAAAATTAATTTTTTAATAAATAAGCACATTTCCAAATGAAAGACGTTAAAATTTCTCGGTTTTAAAGTTGTTCGCCTGTTTGAATTTTTGGAAATGTAAAATAAAGTAAAACTGAATGCATTGTTTAAACAATGAGACCATTGTTAGGAAATCCTTGAAACTGATGTACCGAATACAAAACACGCAATATTTCCGAATTAAATTCCGGTGCACGGCTGAAAATTAATTTCCTAATAAAAAAGCCCATTTACAAATGAATGAAGTAAAAATTTCTGGTTTTAAATTTGTTCGCCTGTGTGAATTTTTGGAAATGTAAAATGAAGCAAAACCGAATACATTGTTTAAACAATGAAACCATTGTTAGGGAATCCTGGAAACTGATATACCCAATACAAAACACGATATATTTTCGCATTTAATTCCGGTGCACGGCTGAAAATTAATTTCCTAATAAAAAAGCCTATTTACAAATGAATGAAGTAAAAATTTTTCGGATTTAAAGTAGTTTGCCAGTGTGAGATTTTAGAAATGTAAAATAGGGTAAAACCGAAGACATTGTTTAAACAATAAAACCATTGTTAGGAAATAATGGAAAATGATATAACGAATTCAAAACACGCAATATTTTCGCATTACATTCCGGTGCACGGCTGAAAATTAATTTCCTAATAAAAAAGCACATTTCAAAATGAATGACGTAAATATTTTTTCGTTTTAAAGGTGTTTGCCTGCGTGAATTTTTAGAAATGAAAAATAAAATAAATCTGAATACATTGTTTAAACAATGAAACCATTGTTAGGAAATCCTTGAAAGTGATATACCGAAAACAAAACACGCAATATTTTCGAATTAAATTGCGGTGCACGGCTGAAAATTAATTTCTTAAAAAAAATACATTTCAAAATGAATGACGTAAATATTTTTTCGTTTTAAAGGTGTTCGCCTGCGTGCATTTTTAGAAATGAAAAATAAAGTAAATCTGAATACATTGTTTAAACAATGAAACCATTGTTAAGAAATCCTGGAAACTGATATACCGAATACAAAACACGCAATAATTTCGAATTAAATTCCAGTGCACGGCTGAAAATTAATTTCCTAATAAATAAGCACATTTAAAAATGAATGACGTAAAAATTTGTCGCTTTTAAAGTTGTTCTCAAATGTGAGTTTTTAGAAATGTAAAATAAGGTAAAAGCGAATACATTGTTTAAACAATGAAACCATTGTTAAGAATACATGGAAAATGATATACCAAATACAAAACTAGCAATATTTTCGCATTACATTCCGGTGCACGGCTGAAAATTAATTTCCTAATAAAAAAGCACATTTCCAAATGAATGACGTAAAATATTTTTGGTTTTAAAGTAGTTCACCTGTGTGAGTTTTTAGAAATATTAAATAAAGTAAAACCGAATACATTGTTTAAACAATGAAACCATTGTTATGAAATCCTAGAAACTGATATACCGTATAGAAAACACGCAAAATTTTCGAATTAAATTCCGGTGCATGGCTGAAAATTAATTTCCTAATAAATAAGCACATTTAAAAGTGAATCACGTAAATATATTTTCGTTTTAAAGGTGTTCGCCTGCGTGAATTTTTAGAAATGAAAAATAAAGTAAAACTGAATACATTGTTTAAACAATGAAACCATTGTTAGGAAATTCTAGAAACTGATATACCGAATACAAAATATGCGATATTTTCGAAATAAATTCCGGGGCACGGCTGAAACTATATTTTCTAAGAAATAAGCACATTTTCAAAAAAATGATGTAAAAATTTTTCGGTTTTCAAGTAGTTCGCCAGTGTGAGTTTTTAGAAATGTAAAATAAAGTAAACCGAATATTTTTTAAACAATGACACCATTGAATATTAAACACGTGAATAATCACATTGCTAACAAATCGTAAACCAACTTAGTGAAATTGTCCAAGACGGGAATCGATCCCGGGCCCCTGGAGGTCCAGGACTCTACCACTAAGCCACAAGGACGGTGCCCAGCTTGGCATCTGTCACTTATAGAAGTTTGTTTAAGACTTGTTAGCAATGTGATTATTCACGTATTTAATATTCAATAATTTGAAGCGTAATTTCACTGCTGAAATGCAGCTGAAAAATTAATTAAAAATGTATATTCACCGATGCTGGGTTCATTTGCTACTCATGTTTCGCCACTAGATTGTGTGCTCATGAAGTATTTTCCATCTAGTGCTGTGGTTGCAACCTTACCGACTTTTATAAGTGAGAGATGCCATAGTCCTTGTGGCTAAGTGGTAGAGCACTGGAGATCTATTCCAGGGGATCGGGTTCGATTCCCGAATTGGACATAAGCACATTTTCAAATGAATCGTGTAAAAATTTTTCGGTTTTAAAGTAGTTCGCCAGTGTGAGTTTATAGAAATGTAAAATAAAGTAAAACTGAATACATTGTTTAAACAATGAAACCATTGTTATGAAATCCTAGAAACTGATATACCGTATAGAAAACACGCAAAATTTTCGAATTAAATTCCGGTGCATGGCTGAAAATTAATTTCCTAATAAATAAACACATTTAAATGTGAATGACGTAAATATTTTTTCGTTTTAAAGGTGTTCGCCTGTGTGAATTTTTGGAAATATAAAATAAAGTAAAACTGAATGCATTGTTTAGACAATGAGACCATTGTTAGGAAATCCTTGAAACTGATATACCGAATACAAAACACGCAATATTTTCGAATTAAATTCCGGTGCACGGCTGAAAATTAATTTCCTAATAAAAAAGTACATTTCCAAATGAATGACGTAAATATTTTTTCGTTTTAAAGGTGTTCGCCTGCGTGAATTTTTAGAAATGTAAAATGAAGCAAAATCGAATACATTGTTTAAACAATGAAACCATTGTTTGGAAATCCTTGAAACTGATATACCGAATACAAAACACGCAATATTTTCGAATTAAATTCCGGTGTACGGCTGAAAATTAATTTTTTAATAAATAAGCACATTTCCAAATGAAAGACGTAAAAATTTCTCGGTTTTAAAGTTGTTCGCCTGTGTGAATTTTTGGAAATGTAAAATAAAGTAAAACTGAATGCATTGTTTAAACAATGAGACCATTGTTAGGAAATCCTTGAAACTGATATACCGAATACAAAACACGCAATATTTTCGAATTAAATTCCGGTGCACGGCTGAAAATTAATTTCCTAATGAAAAAGCCTATTTACAAATGAATGAAGTAAAAATTTTTCGGATTTAAAGTAGTTTGCCAGTGTGAGTTTTTAGAAATGTAATATAAGGTAAAACCGAAGACATTGTTTAAACAATGAAGCCATTGTTAGGGAATCTTGGAAAATGATATACCGAATTCAAAACCCGCAATATTTTCGCATTACATTCCGGTGCACGGCTAAAAATTAATTTCCTAATAAAAAAGCACATTTCCAAATGAATGACGTAAATTTTTTTTCGTTTTAAAGGTGTTCGCCTGCGTGAATTTTTAGAAATGTAAAATAAAGTAAAACTGAATACATTGTTTAAACAATGAATCCATTGTTAGGAAATCCTCTAAACTGATATACCGAATACAAAACACGCAATATTTTCGAATTAAATTCCGGTGCACGGCTGAAAATTAATTTCCTAATAAAAAAGTACATTTCCAAATGAATGACGTAAAAAATTTTTAGTTTTAAAGTAGTTCACCTGTGTGAGATTTAGAAATGTTAAATAAAGTAAAACCGAATACATTGTTTAAACAATGAAACCATTGTTTGGAAATCCTTGAAACGGTTATACTGAATACAAAACACGCAATATTTTCGAATTAAATTCCGGTGCACGGCTGAAAATTAATTTTTTAATAAATAAGCACATTTCCAAATGAAAGACGTAAAAATTTCTCGGTTTTAAAGTTGTTCGCCTGTGTGAATTTTTGGAAATGTAAAATAAAATAAAACTGAATGCATTGTTTAAACAATGAGACCATTGTTATGAAATCCTTGAAACTGATATACCGAATACAAAACACGCAATATTTTCGAATTAAAGTCCGGTGCACGGCTGAAAATTAATTTCCTAATAAAAAAGCCCATTTACAAATGAATGAAGTAAAAATTTTTGGTTTTAAATTTGTTTGCCTGTGTGAATTTTTAGAAATGTAAAATGAAGCAAAACCGAATACATTGTTTAAACAATGAAACCATTGTTAGGGAATCCTGGAAACTGATATACCCGATACAAAACACGATTTATTTTCGCATTAAATTCCGGTGCACGGCTGAAAATTAATTTCCTAATAAAAAAGCCTATTTAAAAATGAATGAAGTAAAAATTTTTCGGATTTAAAGTAGTTTGCCAGAGTGAGTTTTTAGAAATGTAATATCAGGTAAAACCGAAGACATTGTTTAAACAATGAAACTATTGTTAGGAAATCTTGGAAAATGATATACCGAATTCAAAACTCGCAATATTTTCGCATTACATTCCGGTGCACGGCTGAAAATTAATTTCCTAATAAAAAAGCACATTTCCAAATGAATGACGTAAATATTTTTTCGTTTTATAGGTGTTCGCCTGCGTGAATTTTTGGAAATGTAAAATAAAGTAAAACTGAATACATTGTTTAAACAATGAATCCATTGTTAGGAAATCCTCTAAGCTGATATATCGCATACACAAAACACAATATTTTCGGATTAAATTCCGGTGCACGGCTGAAAATTAATTTCCTAATAAAAAAGCACATTTCCAAATGAATGACGTAAAAAATTTTTGGTTTTAAAGTAGTTCACCTGTGTGAGATTTAGAAATGTTAAATAAAGTAAAACCGAATACATTGTTTAAACAATGAAACCATTGTTTGGAAATCCTTGAAACTGATATACCGAATACAAAACACGCAATATTTTCGAATTAAATTCCGGTGCACGGCTGAAAATTAATTTTTTAATAAATAAGCACATTTCCAAATGAAAGACGTAAAAATTTCTCGGTTTTAAAGTTGTTCGCCTGTGTGAATTTTTGGAAATGTAAAATAAAGTAAAACTGAATGCATTGTTTAAACAATGAGACCATTGTTAGGAAATCCTTGAAACTGATATACCGAATACAAAACACGCAATATTTTCGAATTAAATTCCGGTGCACGGCTGAAAATTAATTTCCTAATAAAAAAGCCCATTTACAAATGAATGAAGTAAAAATTTCTGGTTTTAAATTTGTTTGCCTGTGTGAATTTTTAGAAATGTAAAATGAAGCAAAACCGAATACATTGTTTAAACAATGAAACCATTGTTAGGGAATCCTGGAAACTGATATACCCAATACAAAACACGATATTTTTTCGCATTAAATTCCGGTGCATGGCTGAAAATTAATTTCCTAATAAATAAGCACATTTAAAAGTGAATGACGTAAATATTTTTTTTGTTTAAAGGTGTTCGCCTGCGTGAATTTTTAGAAATGTAAAATAAACTAAAACTGAATACATTGTTTAAACAATGAATCCATTGTTAGGAAATCCTCTAAACTGATATACCGAATACAAAACACGCAATATTTTCGAATTAAATTTTCTGGTTTTAAATTTGTTTGCCTGTGTGAATTTTTAGAAATGTAAAATGAAGCAAAACCGAATACATTGTTTAAACAATGAAACCATTGTTAGGGAATCCTGGAAACTGATATACCCAATACAAAACACGATATTTTTTCGCATTAAATTCCGGTGCATGGCTGAAAATTAATTTCCTAATAAATAAGCACATTTAAAAGTGAATGACGTAAATATTTTTTTTGTTTAAAGGTGTTCGCCTGCGTGAATTTTTAGAAATGTAAAATAAACTAAAACTGAATACATTGTTTAAACAATGAATTCATTGTTAGGAAATCCTCTAAACTGATATACATAATACAAAACACGCAATATTTTCGAATTAAATTCCGGTGCACGGCTGAAAATTAATTTCCTAATAAAAAAGCACATTTCCAAATGAATGACGTAAAAAAATTTTGGTTTTAAAGTAGTTCACCTGTGTGACTTTTTAGAAATGTTAAATAAAGCAAAACCGAATACATTGTTTAAACAATGAAACCATTGTTATGAAATCCTAGAAACTGATATACCGTATAGAAAACACGCAAAATTTTCGAATTAAATTCCGGTGCATGGCTGAAAATTAATTTCCTAATAAATAAGCACATTTAAAAATGAATGACGTAAAAATTTTTCGGTTTTAAAGTTGTTCGCCTGTGTGAATTTTTGGAAATGTAAAATAAAGTAAAACTGAATGCATTGTTTAAACAATGAGACCATTGTTAGGAAATCCTTGAAACTGATATACCGAATACAAAACACGCAATATTTTCGAATTAAATTCCGGTGCACGGCTGAAAATTAATTTCCTAATGAAAAAGCCTATTTACAAATGAATGAAGTAAAAATTTTTCGGATTTAAAGTAGTTTGCCAGTGTGAGTTTTTAGAAATGTAATATAAGGTAAAACCGAAGACATTGTTTAAACAATGAAGCCATTGTTAGGGAATCTTGGAAAATGATATACCGAATTCAAAACCCGCAATATTTTCGCATTACATTCCGGTGCACGGCTAAAAATTAATTTCCTAATAAAAAAGCACATTTCCAAATGAATGACGTAAATTTTTTTTCGTTTTAAAGGTGTTCGCCTGCGTGAATTTTTAGAAATGTAAAATAAAGTAAAACTGAATACATTGTTTAAACAATGAATCCATTGTTAGGAAATCCTCTAAACTGATATACCGAATACAAAACACGCAATATTTTCGAATTAAATTCCGGTGCACGGCTGAAAATTAATTTCCTAATAAAAAAGTACATTTCCAAATGAATGACGTAAAAAAGTTTTGGTTTTAAAGTAGTTCACCTGTGTGAGATTTAGAAATGTTAAATAAAGTAAAACCGAATACATTGTTTAAACAATGAAACCATTGTTTGGAAATCCTTGAAACGGTTATACTGAATACAAAACACGCAATATTTTCGAATTAAATTCCGGTGCACGGCTGAAAATTAATTTTTTAATAAATAAGCACATTTCCAAATGAAAGACGTAAAAATTTCTCGGTTTTAAAGTTGTTCGCCTGTGTGAATTTTTGGAAATGTAAAATAAAATAAAACTGAATGCATTGTTTAAACAATGAGACCATTGTTATGAAATCCTTGAAACTGATATACCGAATACAAAACACGCAATATTTTCGAATTAAATTCCGTTGCACGGCTGAAAATTAATTTCCTAATAAAAAAGCCCATTTACAAATGAATGAAGTAAAAATTTCTGGTTTTAAATTTGTTTGCCTGTGTGAATTTTTAGAAATGTAAAATGAAGCAAAACCGAATACATTGTTTAAACAATGAAACCATTGTTAGGGAATCCTGGAAACTGATATACCCGATACAAAACACGATTTATTTTCGCATTAAATTCCGGTGCACGGCTGAAAATTAATTTCCTAATAAAAAAGCCTATTTAAAAATGAATGAAGTAAAAATTTTTCGGATTTAAAGTAGTTTGCCAGAGTGAGTTTTTAGAAATGTAATATCAGGTAAAACCGAAGACATTGTTTAAACAATGAAACTATTGTTAGGAAATCTTGGAAAATGATATACCGAATTCAAAACTCGCAATATTTTCGCATTACATTCCGGTGCACGGCTGAAAATTAATTTCCTAATAAAAAAGCCCATTTACAAATGAATGAAGTAAAAATTTCTGGTTTTAAATTTGTTTGCCTGTGTGAATTTTTAGAAATGTAAAATGAAGCAAAACCGAATACATTGTTTAAACAATGAAACCATTGTTAGGGAATCCTGGAAACTGATATACCCAATACAAAACACGATATTTTTTCGCATTAAATTCCGGTGCATGGCTGAAAATTAATTTCCTAATAAATAAGCACATTTAAAAGTGAATGACGTAAATATTTTTTTTGTTTAAAGGTGTTCGCCTGCGTGAATTTTTAGAAATGTAAAATAAACTAAAACTGAATACATTGTTTAAACAATGAATTCATTGTTAGGAAATCCTCTAAACTGATATACATAATACAAAACACGCAATATTTTCGAATTAAATTCCGGTGCACGGCTGAAAATTAATTTCCTAATAAAAAAGCACATTTCCAAATGAATGACGTAAAAAAATTTTGGTTTTAAAGTAGTTCACCTGTGTGACTTTTTAGAAATGTTAAATAAAGCAAAACCGAATACATTGTTTAAACAATGAAACCATTGTTATGAAATCCTAGAAACTGATATACCGTATAGAAAACACGCAAAATTTTCGAATTAAATTCCGGTGCATGGCTGAAAATTAATTTCCTAATAAATAAGCACATTTAAAAATGAATGACGTAAAAATTTTTCGGTTTTAAAGTTGTTCGCCTGTGTGAAGTTTTAGAAATATAAAATAAAGTAAAACAAAATACATTTTTTTAAACAATGAAACCATTGTTAGGGAACCCTGGAAATTGATATACCGAATACAAAACACGCAATATTTTCGAATTAAATTGCGGTTCACGGCTGAAAATTAATTTCCTAATAAAAAAACACATTTCCAAATGAATGACGTAAAAATATGTCGGTTTTAAAGTTGTTCTCAAATGTGAGTTTTTAGAAATGTAAAATAAAGAAAACCGAATACATTGTTTAAACAATGAAACCATTGTTAGGGAATCCTGGAAACTCATATATCCAATAGAAAACACGATATATTTTCGCATTAAATTCCGGTGCACGGCTGAAAATTAATTTCCTAATAAATAAGCACATTTAAAAATGAATGACGTAAAAGTTTTTCGGTTTTAAAGTTGTTCTCAAATGTGAGTTTTTAGAAATGTAAATTTAAGAAAAACCCAATACATTGTTTAAACAATGAAACCATTGTTAGGGAATCCTGGAAACTCACATATCCAATAGAAAACACGATATATTTTCGAATTAAATTCCGGTGCACGGCTGAAAATTAATTTTTTAATAATTAAGCACATTTCCAAATGAAAGACGTAAAAATTTCTCGGTTTTAAAGTTGTTCGCCTGTGTGAATTTTTGGAAATGTAAAATAAAGTAAAACTGAATGCATTGTTTAAACAATGAGACCATTGTTAGGAAATCCTTTAAACTGATGTACCGAATACAAAACACGCAATATTTTCGAATTAAATTCCGGTGCACGGCTGAAAATTAATTTCCTAATAAAAAAGCCCATTTACAAATGAATGAAGTAAAAATTTCTGGTTTTAAATTTGTTCGCCTGCGTGAATTTTTGGAAATGTAAAATGAAGCAAAACCGAATACATTGTTTAAACAATGAAACCATTGTTAGGGAATCCTGGAACCTGATATACCCAATACAAAACACGATATATTTTTGCATTAAATTCCGGTGCACGGCTGAAAATTAATTTCCTAATAAAAAAGCCTATTTACAAATGAATGAAGTAAAAATTTTTCGGATTTAAAGTAGTTTGCCAGTGTGAGTTTTTAGAAATGTAAAGTAAGGTAAAACCGAAGACATTGTTTAAACAATGAAACCATTGTTAGGAAATATTGGAAAATGATATAACGAATTCAAAACACGCAATACTTTCGCATTACATTCCGGTGCACGGCTGAAAATTAATTTCCTAATAAAAAAGCACATTTCAAAATGAATGAAGTAAATATTTTTTCGTTTTAAAGGTGTTCGCCTGCGTGAATTTTTAGAAATGAAAAATAAAGTAAAACTGAATGTATTGTTTAAACAACGAAACCATTGTTAAGAAATCCTGGAAACTTATATACCGAATACAAAACACGCAATATTTTCGCATTAAATTCCGGTGCACGGCTGAAAATTAATTTCCTAATAAAAAAGCCAATTTACAAATGAATGAAGTAAAAATTTTTCGGATTTAAAGTAGTTTTCCAGTGTGAGTTTTTAGAAATGTAATATAAGGTAAAACCAAAGTCATTGTTTAAACAATGAAACCATTGTTAGGAAATCTTGGAAAATGATATACCGAATTCAAAACTAGCAATATTTTCGCATTACATTCCGGTGCACGGCTGAAAATTAATTTCCTAATAAAAAAGCCTATTTACAAATGAATGAAGTAAAAATTTTTCGGATTTAAAGTAGTTTTCCAGTGTGAGTTTTTAGAAATGTAATATAAGGTAAAACCAAAGACATTGTTTAAACAATGAAACCATTGTTAGGAAATATTGGAAAATGATATAACGAATTCAAAACACGCAATACTTTCGCATTACATTCCGGTGCACGGCTGAAAATTAATTTCCTAATAAAAAAGCACATTTCAAAATGAATGACGTAAATATTTTTTCGTTTTAAAGGTGTTCGCCTGCGTGAATTTTTAGAAATGTAAAATAAAGTAAAACTGAATTCATATTTTAAACAATGAATCCATTGTTAGGAAATCCTCTAAACTGATATAGCGAATATAAAACACGCAATATTTTCGAATTAAATTCCGGTGCACCTCTGAAAATTAATTTCCTAATAAAAAAGCACATTTCCAAATGAATGACGTAAAGAATTTTCGTGCCCAGCTTGGCATCTGTCACTTATATAATTCTGTTTACGACTTGTTAGCAATGTGACTATTCACGTATTTAATATTCAATAATTTGAAGCGTAATTTTACTGCTGAAATGTAGCGGAAAAATTAATTAAAAATGTATATTCACCGATGCTGGGTTCATTTGCTACTCATGTTTCGCCACTAGATTGTGTGCTCATGAAGTCTTTTCCATCTAGTGCTGTGGTTGCAACCTTACCGACTTTTATAAGTGAGAGATGCCATAGTCCTTGTGGCTAAGTGGTAGAGCACTGGAGATCTATACTAGGGGACCGGGTTCAATTCCCGGCTTGGACATAAGCACATTTTCAAATGAATGGTGTAAAAATTTTTCGGTTTTAAAGTAGTTCGCCAGTGTGAGTTTTTAGAAATGTAAAATAAAGTAAAACTGAATACATTGTTTAAACAATGAGACCATTGTTAGGAACTTCTTGAAACTGATATACCGAATACAGAACACGCAATATTTTCGAATTAAATTCCGGTGCACGGCTGAAAATTAATTTCCTAATAAAAAAGCCTACTTACAAATGAATGAAGTAAAAATTTTTCGGATTTAAAGTAGTTTGCCAGTGTGAGTTTTTAGAAATGTAATATAAGGTAAAACCGAAGACATTGTTTAAACAATGAAACCATTGTTAGGAAATCTTGGAAAATGATATACCGAATTCAAAACCTGCAATATTTTCGCATTACATTCCGGTGCACGGCTGAAAGTTAATTTCCTAATAAAAAAGCACATTTCCAAATGAATGACGTAAAAAATTTTTGGTTTTAAAGTAGTTCACCTGTGTGAGTTTTTAGAAATGTTAAATTAAGTAAAACTGAATATATTGTTTAAACAATGAAACCATTGTTTGAAAATCCTTGAAACTGATATACCGAATACAAAACACGCAATATTTTCGAATTAAATTCCGGTGCACGGCTGAAAATTAATTTCCTAAAAAAAAATACTATTCCAAATGAATGACGTAAATATTTTTCGGTTTTAAAGTAGTTCGCCAGTGTGAGTTTTTAGAAATGTAAAATAAAGTAGAACCGAATACTTTGTTTAAACAATGAAACCATTGTTAAGAAATCCTGGAAACTGATATAGCGAATACAAAACACGCAATAATTTCTAATTAAATTCCAGTGCACGGCTGAAAATTAATTTCCTAATAAATAAGCGCATTTAAAAATGAATGACGTAAAAGTTTTTCGGTTTTAAAGTTGTTCTCAAATGTGAGTTTTTAGAAATGTAAATTTAAGAAAAACCCAATACATTGTTTAAACAATGAAACCATTGTTAGGGAATCCTGGAAACTCACATATCAAATAGAAAACACGATATATTTTCGAATTAAATTCCGGTGCACGGCTGAAAATTAATTTTTTAATAATTAAGCACATTTCCAAATGAAAGACGTAAAAATTTCTCGGTTTTAAAGTTGTTCGCCTGTGTGAATTTTTGGAAATGTAAAATAATGTAAAACTGAATGCATTGTTTAAACAATGAGACCATTGTTAGGAAATCCTTGAAACTGATGTACCGAATACAAAACACGCAATATTTCCGAATTAAATTCCGGTGCACTGCTGAAAATTAATTTCCTAATAAAAAAGCCCATTTACAAATGAATGAAGTAAAAATTTCTGGTTTTAAATTTGTTCGCCTGTGTGAATTTTTGGAAATGTAAAATAAAGCAAAACCGAATACATTGTTTAAACAATGAAACCATTGTTAGGGAATCCTGGAAACTGATATACCCAATACAAAACACGATATATTTTCGCATTAAATTCCGGTGCACGGCTGAAAATTATCTTCCTAATAAAAAAGCCTATTTACAAATGAGTGAAGTAAAAATTTTTCGGATTTAAAGTAGTTTGCCAGTGTGAGTTTTTAGAAATGTAAAATAAGGTAAAACCGAAGACATTGTTTAAACAATAAAACCATTGTTAGGAAATATTGGAAAATGATATAACGAATTCAAAACACGCAATATTTTCGCATTACATTCCGGTGCACGGCTGAAAATTAATTTCCTAATAAAAAAGCACATTTCAAAATGAATGACGTAAATATTTTTTCGTTTTAAAGGTGTTCGCCTGCGTGAATTTTTAGAAATGAAAAATAAAGTAAAACTGAATACATTGTTTAAACAATGAAACCATTGTTAGGAAATCCTTGAAACTGATATACGGAATACAAAACACGCAATATTTTCGAATTAAATTCCGGTGCACGGCTGAAAATTAATTTCCTAAAAAAAAATACATTTCCAAATGAATGACGTAAATAATTTTCGGTTTTAAAGTAGTTCGCCAGTGTGAGTTTTTAGAAATGTAAAATAAAGTAGAACAGAATACATTGTTTAAACAATGAAACCATTGTTAAGAAATCCTGGAAAATGATATACCGAATACAAAACACGCAATAATTTCGAATTAAATTCCAGTGCACGGCTGAAAATTAATTTCCTAATAAATAAGCACATTTAAAAATGAATGACGTAAAAGTTTTTCGGTTTTAAAGTTGTTCTCAAATGTGAGTTTTTAGAAATGTAAAATAAAGAAAAACCGAATGCATTGTTTAAACAATGAAACCATTGTTAGGGAATCCTGGAAACTCACATATCCAATAGAAAACACGATATATTTTCGAATTAAATTCCGGTGCACGGCTGAAAATTAATTTTTTAATAAATAAGCACATTTCCAAAAGAAAGACGTAACAATTTCTCGGTTTTAAAGTTGTTCGCCTGTGTGAATTTTTGGAAATGTAAAATAAAGTAAAACTGAATGCATTGTTTAAACAATGAGACCATTGTTAGGAAATCCTTGAAACTGATGTACCGAATACAAAACACGCAATATTTTCGAATTAAATTCCGGTGCACGGCTGAAAATTAATTTCCTAAAAAAAAATACATTTCCAAATGAATGACGTAAATATTTTTCGGTTTTAAAGTAGTTCGCCAGTGTGAGTTTTTAGAAATGTAAAATAAAGTAGAACCGAATACATTGTTTAAACAATGAAACCATTGTTAAGAAATCCTGGAAACTGATATACCGAATACAAACCACGCAATAATTTCGAATTAAATTCCAGTGCACGGCTGAAAATTAATTTCCTAATAAATAAGCACATTTAAAAATGAATGACGTAAAAGTTTTTCGGTTTTAATGTTGTTCTCAAATGTGAGTTTTTAGAAATGTAAAATAAAGAAAAACCGAATACATTGTTTAAACAATGAAACCATTGTTAGGGAATCCTGGAAACTCACATATCCAATAAAAACACGATATATTTTCGAATTAACCTTCCGTCTACCAGACGGGTCCATTGGACCCGACAGCAATATTTAATGTAAATTTTTCTCATGAAAAATAGCATTCAAAGTTTCGCGATTACATGACTTTTCCTGCAATTGTCTCCTCTATGTATATGCAATTGCGATTAAAATTTTGTTCGAAATTTTTTACCTATTTTTAATTTGTTTCATTGTTTACCACGCGGGTCAATTGGACCCAACATTAAAACAAACGTAATATACTGTTGCTTTCTTTTGCTAGTTTTGCCATAAATCATGAGGAGGAACAGGGTTACCATAATTGGCTGTTTATCGCCCATTTGGCGATGGATTTTTAGCGCCAATCTCGCCAAATTTGGCGACTTTATAATGAAGTTTTGAGAACATTCTAGACTGATCTAGTAAACTTCGTGCTCTATATATAAAAGGTTACTTCTGGTTCAGAGAGTCATTTATCAACAGACACAGTTAGTGAGCGAATGGTGTCTATTGATGTTTTTGTGTCTTTTCATTGAAAATATAACTTGATATTTGAAGACAAGTAATAAGTGTAGTTTGTACGTGCTTTGTTATTTTACAAATATTCATCATTTTCTTATTTCCTAACTTATTTTTTGTTAAAAACTGAATTGAAGATGAACAGAAAAAAAGTATTGACTCAAGAGGAAATTCAAAAAATTATGGAAAATCCGGACGATATAGAATTCGACACCGATGATGAAAATCTGTCGTCTGATGAAGGTGAAGTAGATTATGTTGAAATACATAATGAAATTTCTGATTCCTACTCAGAATCTGATAATGATTACAATGAAGTAAATGTAGCAACCACAAGTACTTCAAATTCTACTTTTGTTTCCAAAAATAATTCACAGATCTGGTATAAGAATGAAGTTGCCAGACCACAAGGAAGACGTACTGAAATCAATATTTTACGTGAAAAATCTGGACCTTCAAGATTTGCAAATCGTGAAGTGGATTCCATATCATCCTCATTTCTTATCTATTTCCGAAAAAGACTTTTGGAAATTATAGTAAAATGGACAAACGCGGAAGGCAATAGAGTATTCGATAAAGAGTGGAAACCTATAGATATTATAGAACTTAAAAAATTCATCGGACTTTTATTACTTATTGGAGTATATAAATCGAAAAATGAAACAGTAAGCGAACTTTGGAGCATAAAAAATGGAAGACAAATATTTCGGGACATTATGAGTCGCAATAGATTCACAAGTATATTACGTGTCATAAGATTTGATGATGCTGCTGAGAGGCGTAAAAGAAGATCAACTGATAAATTAGAGCCAATAAGAGAATGCTTTGAATTGTGGAATAGCTATTTACAAGACCCTTATATTCCTAATTGGTCTATGACTGTCGATGAGCAATTAGTTTCTTTTCGTGGAAAATGTCCTTTCCGTCAGTATATGCCATCTAAACCTGGAAAGTATGGATTGAAGTTCTGGGTTATTTGTGACAGCGTAACATCGTATGCTTGGAAACTGGAACTATATACCGGCAAAAATGAAGTAAGAGAATCTCATCAGGGAGAAAATGTAGTTAAAAGATTGACGAAGGAAATTGAAAATTCTGGTCCTAATATTACATGTGATAACTTTTTTACGTCATATGCATTAGCAACACATCTTACTTCAAAAAAATTATCTCTTATTGGAACAATTCGAAAAAATAAACCTGAATTACCCGCTGTGTTCACAAATCCAAAACATCGTTCTGTATATTCTACTTTATTTGGGTTTCAAGAGAAGGCGACCATCATCTCTTACTGTCCCAGAAAAGGTAGAATTGTTACTTTGCTAAGCACAATGCATAACACTTATGATATTGACAACAGCTTAGAAAAAAAGCCACAAATAATCCTAGATTATAATAAAACCAAAGGCGGAGTAGATACGATGGACAAAATGGTAAGAGCATATAGTGTGAAACGCATGACACGTCGGTGGCCTTTGATTGTATTTTATAATATGGTCGATATAAGTGCGATGAATGCATACATAATATGGTTGTCACTGAATGCTGAATGTGATCCGAAAATGAAAAAAAGGCGGAATTTCATTATTCAACTTGCAGAAGAATTAGTAGGTGAAGGAGGTATCGCCGTCTCAACATCTACTTCAGAACAACTTTACGCAAATAGTTTTGAACCGCCACGAAAAAAATCAAGATGTCATATTTGTCCCTCTAAAGAAGATCGAAAAACACGAACATTATGCAAGAAGTGTACGAAAAATGTTTGCGGAGAACATTCCGTCGTTATGTGTACTTCATGTACAGAATAATTTTATTATGATGAAAAACGTTTTGTAGTCATTATAATATACTATATATATTACTTTCTTACTGTGTGTGTTACTTTCTTACTCTATTACTATATATATCACTTTTATATATTGTATAAGGTGCATTAATAACAAATATATTCATTGTAGATAAATGGGTGTTTTGTATATTTTGAAATCCTATATATTTTACATATGGGTCCAATGGACCCGAATGGTAGTTCTTGCATATACTTTTTTTTGGTAGTCTGAAGGTTAAATTCCGGTGCACGGCTGAAATTTAATTTTTTAATAAATAAGCACATTTCCAAATGAAAGACGTAAAAATTTCTCGGTTTTAAAGTTGTTCGCCTGTGTGAATTTTTGGAAATGTAAAATAAAGTAAAACTGAATGCATTGTTTAAACAATGAGACCATTGTTAGGAAATCCTTGAAACTGATGTACCGAATACAAAACACGCAATATTTCCGAATTACATTCCGGTGCACGGCTGAAAATTAATTTCCTAATAAAAAAGCCCATTTACAAATGAATGAAGTAAAAATTTCTGGTTTTAAATTTGTTCGCCTGTGTGAATTTTTGGAAATGTAAAATGAAGCAAAACCGAATACATTGTTTAAACAATGAAACCATTGTTAGGGAATCCTGGAAACTGATATACCCAATACAAAACACGATATATTTTCGCATTAAATTCCGGTGCACGGCTGAAAATTAATTTCCTAATAAAAAAGCCTATTTACAAATGAATGACGTAAATATTTTTCGGTTTTAAAGTAGTTCGCCAGTGTGAGTTTTTAGAAATGTAAAATTAAGTAGAACCGAATACATTGTTTAAACAATGAAACCATTGTTAAGAAATCCTGGAAACTGATATACCGAATACAAAACACGCAATAATTTCGAATTAAATTCCAGTGCATGGCTGAAAATTAATTTCCTGATAAATAAGCACATTTAAAAATGAATGACGTAAAAATTTTTCGGTTTTAAAGTTGTTCTCAAATGTGAGTTTTTAGAAATGTAAAATAAAGAAAAACCGAATACATTGTTTAAACAATGAAACCATTGTTAGGGAATCCTGGAAACTCACATATCCAATAGAAAACACGATATATTTTCGCATTAAATTCCGGTGCACGGCTGAAAATTAATTTCCTAATAAATAAGCACATTTAAAAATGAATGACGTAAAAATTTTTCGGTTGTAAAGTTGTTCGCCAGTGTGAGTTTTTAGAAATGTAAACTAAGGTAAAAGCGAATATATTGTTTAAACAATGAAACCATTGTTAAGAATAGCTGGAAAATGATATACCGAATACAAAACACGCAATCTTTTCGCATTACATTCCGGTGCACGGCTGAAAATTAATTTCCTAATAAAAAAGCACATTTCCAAATGAATGACGTAAATATTTTTTCGTTTTAAAGGTGTTCGCCTGTGTGAATTTTTAGAAATGTAAAATAAATTAAAACTGAATGCATTGTTTAAACAATGAGACCATTGTTAGGAAATCCTTGAAACTTATATATCGAATACAAAACACGATATATTTTCGCATTATATTCCGATGCACGGCTGAAAATTAATTTCCTAATAAAAATGCCTATTTACAAATGAATGACGTAAAAAATTTTCGATTTTAAAGTAGTTCACCTGTGTGAGTTTTTAGAAATGTAAAATAAATTAAAACCGAATATTGTTTAAACAATGAAACCATTGAATATTAAATACGTGAATAATCACATTGCTAACGAATCGTAAACCAACTTAGTGAAATTGTCCAAGACGGGAATCGATCCCGGGCCCCTGGAGCTCCAGGGCTCTACCACTAAGCCACAAGGACGGTGCCCAGCTTTGCATCTGTCACTTATATAAGTCTGTTTACGACTTGTTAGCAATGTGCCTATTCACGTATTTAATATTCAATAATTTGAAGCGTAATTTCACTGCTGAAATGTAGCTGAAAAATTAATTAAAAATGTATATTCACCGATGCTGGGTTCATTTGCTACTCATGTTTCGCCAATAGATTGTGTGCTCATGAAATCTTTTCCATCTAGTGCTGTGGTTGCAACATTACCGATTTTATAAGTGAGAGATGCCATAGTCCTTGTGGCTAAGTGGTAGAGCACAGGAGATCTATTCCAGGGGACCGAGTTCGATTCCCGACTTGGACATAAGCACATATTCAAATGAATGGTGTAAAAATTTTTCGGTTTTAAAGTAGTTCGCCAGTGTGAGTTTTTAGAAATGTAAAATAAAGTAAAACTGAATGCATTGTTTAAACAATGAAACCATTGTTAGGGAATCCTGGAAACTCACATATCCAATAGAAAACACGATATATTTCCGAATTAAATTCCGGTGCACGGCTGAAAATTAATTTCCTAATAAAAAAGCCCATTTACAAATGAATGAAGTAAAAATTTCTGGTTTTAAATTTGTTCGCCTGCGTGAATTTTTGGAAATGTAAAATGAAGCAAAACCGAATACATTGTTTAAACAATGAAACCATTGTTAGGGAATCCTGGAAACTGATATACCCAATACCAAACACGATATATTTTTGCATTAAATTCCGGTGCACGGCTGAAAATTAATTTCCTAATAAAAAATCCTATTTACAAATGAATGAAGTAAAAATTTTTCGGATTTAAAGTAGTTTGCCAGTGTGAGTTTTTAGAAATGTAAAATAAGGTAAAACCGAAGACATTGTTTAAACAATAAAACCATTGTTAGGAAATATTGGAAAATGATATAACGAATTCAAAACACGCAATATTTTCGCATTACATTCCGGTGCACGGCTGAAAATTAATTTCCTAATAAAAAAGAACATTTCAAAATGAATGACGTAAATAATTTCGTTTTAAAGGTGTTCGCCTGCGTGAATTTTTAGAAATGAAAATTAAAGTAAAACTGAATACATTTTTTAAACAATGAAACCATTGTTAAGAAATCCTGGAAACTGATATACCGAATACAAAACACGCAATATTTTCGCATTAAATTCCGGTGCACGGCTAAAAATTAATTTCCTAATAAAAAAGCCTATTTACAAATGAATGAAGTAAAAATTTTTCTGATTTAAAGTAGTTTTCCAGTGTGAGTTTTTAGAAATGTAATATAAGGTAAAACCAAAGACATTGTTTAAACAATGAAACCATTGTTAGGAAATCTTGGAAAATGATATACCGAATTCAAAACAAGCAATATTTTCGCATTACATTCCGGTGCACGGCTGAAAATTAATTTCCTAATAAAAAAGCACATTTCCAAATGAATGACGTAAATATTTTTTCGTTTTAAAGGTGTTCGCCTGCGTGAATTTTTAGAAATGTAAAATAAAGTAAAACTGAATTCATATTTTAAACAATGAATCCATTGTTAGGAAATCCTCTAAACTGATATAGCGAATATAAAACACGCAATATTTTCGAATTAAATTCCGGTGCACGGCTGAAAATTAATTTCCTAAAAAAAAATACTATTCCAAATGAATGACGTAAATATTTTTCGGTTTTAAAGTAGTTCGCCAGTGTGAGTTTTTAGAAATGTAAAATAAAGTAGAACCGAATACTTTGTTTAAACAATGAAACCATTGTTAAGAAATCCTGGAAACTGATATACCGAATACAAAACACGCAATAATTTCTAATTAAATTCCAGTGCACGGCTGAAAATTAATTTCCTAATAAATAAGCGCATTTAAAAATGAATGACGTAAAAGTTTTTCGGTTTTAAAGTTATTTTCAAATGTGAGTTTTTAGAAATGTAAATTTAAGAAAAACCCAATACATTGTTTAAACAATGAAACCATTGTTAGGGAATCCTGGAAACTCACATATCCAATAGAAAACACGATATATTTTCGAATTAAATTCCGGTGCACGGCTGAAAATTAATTTTTTAATAATTAAGCACATTTCCAAATGAAAGACGTAAAAATTTCTCGGTTTTAAAGTTGTTCGCCTGTGTGAATTTTTGGAAATGTAAAATAATGTAAAACTGAATGCATTGTTTAAACAATGAGACCATTGTTAGGAAATCCTTGAAACTGATGTACCGAATACAAAACACGCAATATTTCCGAATTAAATTCCGGTGCACTGCTGAAAATTAATTTCCTAATAAAAAAGCCCATTTACAAATGAATGAAGTAAAAATTTCTGGTTTTAAATTTGTTCGCCTGTGTGAATTTTTGGAAATGTAAAATAAAGCAAAACCGAATACATTGTTTAAACAATGAAACCATTGTTAGGGAATCCTGGAAACTGATATACCCAATACAAAACACGATATATTTTCGCATTAAATTCCGGTGCACGGCTGAAAATTAATTTCCTAATAAAAAAGCCTATTTACAAATGAATGACGTAAATATTTTTCGGTTTTAAAGTAGTTCGCCAGTGTGAGTTTTTAGAAATGTAAAATTAAGTAGAACCGAATACATTGTTTAAACAATGAAACCATTGTTAAGAAATCCTGGAAACTGATATACCGAATACAAAACACGCAATAATTTCGAATTAAATTCCAGTGCATGGCTGAAAATTAATTTCCTGATAAATAAGCACATTTAAAAATGAATGACGTAAAAATTTTTCGGTTTTAAAGTTGTTCTCAAATGTGAGTTTTTAGAAATGTAAAATAAAGAAAAACCGAATACATTGTTTAAACAATGAAACCATTGTTAGGGAATCCTGGAAACTCACATATCCAATAGAAAACACGATATATTTTCGCATTAAATTCCGGTGCACGGCTGAAAATTAATTTCCTAATAAATAAGCACATTTAAAAATGAATGACGTAAAAATTTTTCGGTTGTAAAGTTGTTCGCCAGTGTGAGTTTTTAGAAATGTAAACTAAGGTAAAAGCGAATATATTGTTTAAACAATGAAACCATTGTTAAGAATAGCTGGAAAATGATATACCGAATACAAAACACGCAATCTTTTCGCATTACATTCCGGTGCACGGCTGAAAATTAATTTCCTAATAAAAAAGCACATTTCCAAATGAATGACGTAAATATTTTTTCGTTTTAAAGGTGTTCGCCTGTGTGAATTTTTAGAAATGTAAAATAAATTAAAACTGAATGCATTGTTTAAACAATGAGACCATTGTTAGGAAATCCTTGAAACTTATATATCGAATACAAAACACGATATATTTTCGCATTATATTCCGATGCACGGCTGAAAATTAATTTCCTAATAAAAATGCCTATTTACAAATGAATGACGTAAAAAATTTTCGATTTTAAAGTAGTTCACCTGTGTGAGTTTTTAGAAATGTAAAATAAATTAAAACCGAATATTGTTTAAACAATGAAACCATTGAATATTAAATACGTGAATAATCACATTGCTAACGAATCGTAAACCAACTTAGTGAAATTGTCCAAGACGGGAATCGATCCCGGGCCCCTGGAGCTCCAGGGCTCTACCACTAAGCCACAAGGACGGTGCCCAGCTTTGCATCTGTCACTTATATAAGTCTGTTTACGACTTGTTAGCAATGTGCCTATTCACGTATTTAATATTCAATAATTTGAAGCGTAATTTCACTGCTGAAATGTAGCTGAAAAATTAATTAAAAATGTATATTCACCGATGCTGGGTTCATTTGCTACTCATGTTTCGCCAATAGATTGTGTGCTCATGAAATCTTTTCCATCTAGTGCTGTGGTTGCAACATTACCGATTTTATAAGTGAGAGATGCCATAGTCCTTGTGGCTAAGTGGTAGAGCACAGGAGATCTATTCCAGGGGACCGAGTTCGATTCCCGACTTGGACATAAGCACATATTCAAATGAATGGTGTAAAAATTTTTCGGTTTTAAAGTAGTTCGCCAGTGTGAGTTTTTAGAAATGTAAAATAAAGTAAAACTGAATGCATTGTTTAAACAATGAAACCATTGTTAGGGAATCCTGGAAACTCACATATCCAATAGAAAACACGATATATTTCCGAATTAAATTCCGGTGCACGGCTGAAAATTAATTTCCTAATAAAAAAGCCCATTTACAAATGAATGAAGTAAAAATTTCTGGTTTTAAATTTGTTCGCCTGCGTGAATTTTTGGAAATGTAAAATGAAGCAAAACCGAATACATTGTTTAAACAATGAAACCATTGTTAGGGAATCCTGGAAACTGATATACCCAATACCAAACACGATATATTTTTGCATTAAATTCCGGTGCACGGCTGAAAATTAATTTCCTAATAAAAAATCCTATTTACAAATGAATGAAGTAAAAATTTTTCGGATTTAAAGTAGTTTGCCAGTGTGAGTTTTTAGAAATGTAAAATAAGGTAAAACCGAAGACATTGTTTAAACAATAAAACCATTGTTAGGAAATATTGGAAAATGATATAACGAATTCAAAACACGCAATATTTTCGCATTACATTCCGGTGCACGGCTGAAAATTAATTTCCTAATAAAAAAGAACATTTCAAAATGAATGACGTAAATAATTTCGTTTTAAAGGTGTTCGCCTGCGTGAATTTTTAGAAATGAAAATTAAAGTAAAACTGAATACATTTTTTAAACAATGAAACCATTGTTAAGAAATCCTGGAAACTGATATACCGAATACAAAACACGCAATATTTTCGCATTAAATTCCGGTGCACGGCTAAAAATTAATTTCCTAATAAAAAAGCCTATTTACAAATGAATGAAGTAAAAATTTTTCTGATTTAAAGTAGTTTTCCAGTGTGAGTTTTTAGAAATGTAATATAAGGTAAAACCAAAGACATTGTTTAAACAATGAAACCATTGTTAGGAAATCTTGGAAAATGATATACCGAATTCAAAACAAGCAATATTTTCGCATTACATTCCGGTGCACGGCTGAAAATTAATTTCCTAATAAAAAAGCACATTTCCAAATGAATGACGTAAATATTTTTTCGTTTTAAAGGTGTTCGCCTGCGTGAATTTTTAGAAATGTAAAATAAAGTAAAACTGAATTCATATTTTAAACAATGAATCCATTGTTAGGAAATCCTCTAAACTGATATAGCGAATATAAAACACGCAATATTTTCGAATTAAATTCCGGTGCACGGCTGAAAATTAATTTCCTAAAAAAAAATACTATTCCAAATGAATGACGTAAATATTTTTCGGTTTTAAAGTAGTTCGCCAGTGTGAGTTTTTAGAAATGTAAAATAAAGTAGAACCGAATACTTTGTTTAAACAATGAAACCATTGTTAAGAAATCCTGGAAACTGATATACCGAATACAAAACACGCAATAATTTCTAATTAAATTCCAGTGCACGGCTGAAAATTAATTTCCTAATAAATAAGCGCATTTAAAAATGAATGACGTAAAAGTTTTTCGGTTTTAAAGTTATTTTCAAATGTGAGTTTTTAGAAATGTAAATTTAAGAAAAACCCAATACATTGTTTAAACAATGAAACCATTGTTAGGGAATCCTGGAAACTCACATATCCAATAGAAAACACGATATATTTTCGAATTAAATTCCGGTGCACGGCTGAAAATTAATTTTTTAATAATTAAGCACATTTCCAAATGAAAGACGTAAAAATTTCTCGGTTTTAAAGTTGTTCGCCTGTGTGAATTTTTGGAAATGTAAAATAATGTAAAACTGAATGCATTGTTTAAACAATGAGACCATTGTTAGGAAATCCTTGAAACTGATGTACCGAATACAAAACACGCAATATTTCCGAATTAAATTCCGGTGCACTGCTGAAAATTAATTTCCTAATAAAAAAGCCCATTTACAAATGAATGAAGTAAAAATTTCTGGTTTTAAATTTGTTCGCCTGTGTGAATTTTTGGAAATGTAAAATAAAGCAAAACCGAATACATTGTTTAAACAATGAAACCATTGTTAGGGAATCCTGGAAACTGATATACCCAATACAAAACACGATATATTTTCGCATTAAATTCCGGTGCACGGCTGAAAATTAATTTCCTAATAAAAAAGCCTATTTACAAATGAGTGAAGTAAAAATTTTTCGGATTTAAAGTAGTTTGCCAGTGTGAGTTTTTAGAAATGTAAAATAAGGTAAAACCGAAGACATTGTTTAAACAATAAAACCATTGTTAGGAAATATTGGAAAATGATATAACGAATTCAAAACACGCAATATTTTCGCATTACATTCCGGTGCACGGCTGAAAATTAATTTCCTAATAAAAAAGCACATTTCAAAATGAATGACGTAAATATTTTTTCGTTTTAAAGGTGTTCGCCTGCGTGAATTTTTAGAAATGAAAAATAAAGTAAAACTGAATACATTGTTTAAACAATGAAACCATTGTTAGGAAATCCTTGAAACTGATATACCGAATACAAAACACGCAATATTTTCGAATTAAATTCCGGTGCACGGCTGAAAATTAATTTCCTAAAAAAAAATACATTTCCAAATGAATGACGTAAATAATTTTCGGTTTTAAAGTAGTTCGCCAGTGTGAGTTTTTAGAAATGTAAAATAAAGTAGAACCGAATACATTGTTTAAACAATGAAACCATTGTTAAGAAATCCTGGAAAATGATATACCGAATACAAAACACGCAATAATTTCGAATTAAATTCCAGTGCACGGCTGAAAATTAATTTCCTAATAAATAAGCACATTTAAAAATGAATGACGTAAAAGTTTTTCGGTTTTAAAGTTGTTCTCAAATGTGAGTTTTTAGAAATGTAAAATAAAGAAAAACCGAATACATTGTTTAAACAATGAAACCATTGTTAGGGAATCCTGGAAACTCACATATCCAATAGAAAACACGATATATTTTCGAATTAAATTCCGGTGCACGGCTGAAAATTAATTTTTTAATAAATAAGCACATTTCCAAATGAAAGACGTAACAATTTCTCGGTTTTAAAGTTGTTCGCCTGTGTGAATTTTTGGAAATGTAAAATAAAGTAAAACTGAATGCATTGTTTAAACAATGAGACCATTGTTAGGAAATCCTTGAAACTGATGTACCGAATACAAAACACGCAATATTTCCGAATTAAATTCCGGTGCACGGCTGAAAATTAATTTCCTAATAAAAAAGCCTATTTACAAATGAATGAAGTAAAACTTTTTCGGATTTAAAGCAGTTTGCCAGTGTGAGTTTTTAGAAATGTAAAATAAGGTAAAACCGAAGACATTGTTTAAACAATAAAACTATTGTTAGGAAATCTTGGAAAATGATATACCGAATTCAAAACACGCAATACTTTCGCATTACATTCCGGTGCACGGCTGAAAATTAATTTCCTAATAAAAAAGCACATTTCAAAATGAATGACGTAAATATATTTTCGTTTTAAAGGTGTTCGCCTGCGTGAATTTTTAGAAATGAAAAATAAAGTAAAACTGAATACATTGTTTAAACAATGAAACCATTGTTAGGAAATCCTTGAAACTGATATACCGAATACAAAACACGCAATATTTTCGAATTAATTTCCGGTGCACGGCTGAAAATTAATTTCCTAAAAAAAAATACATTTCCAAATGAATGACGTAAATATTTTTCGGTTTTAAAGTAGTTCGCCAGTGTGAGTTTTTAGAAATGTAAAATAAAGTAGAACTGAATACATTGTTTAAACAATGAAACCATTGTTAAGAAATCCTGGAAACTGATATACCGAATACAAACCACGCAATAATTTCGAATTAAATTCCAGTGCACGGCTGAAAATTAATTTCCTAATAAATAAGCACATTTAAAAATGAATGACGTAAAAGTTTTTCGGTTTTAATGTTGTTCTCAAATGTGAGTTTTTAGAAATGTAAAATAAAGAAAAACCGAATACGTTAATTAAACAATGAAACCATTGTTAGGGAATCCTGGAAACTCACATATCCAATAAAAACACGATATATTTTCGAATTAACCTTCCGTCTACCAGACGGGTCCATTGGACCCGACAGCAATATTTAATGTAAATTTTTCTCATGAAAAATAGCATTCAAAGTTTCGCGATTACATGACTTTTCCTGCAATTGTCTCCTCTATGTATATGCAATTGCGATTAAAATTTTGTTCGAAATTTTTTACCTATTTTTAATTTGTTTCATTGTTTACCACGCGGGTCCATTGGACCCAACATTAAAACAAACGTAATATACTGTTGCTTTCTTTTTCTAGTTTTGCCATAAATCATGAGGAGGAACAGGGTTACCATAATTGGCTGTTTATCGCCCATTTGGCGATGGATTTTTAGCGCCAATCTCGCCAAATTTGGCGACTTTATAATGAAGTTTTGAGAATTTTCTAGACTGATCTAGTAAACTTCGTGCTCTATATATAAAAGGTTACTTCTGGTTCAGAGAGTCATTTATCAACAGACACAGTTAGTGAGCGAATGGTGTCTATTGATGTTTTTGAGTCTTTTCATTGAAAATATAACTTGATATTTGAAGACAAGTAATAAGTGTAGTTTGTACGTGCTTTGTTATTTTACAAATATTCATCATTTTCTTATTTCCTAACTTATTTTTTGTTAAAAACTGAATTGAAGATGAACAGAAAAAAAGTATTGACTCAAGAGGAAATTCAAAAAATTATGGAAAATCCGGACGATATAGAATTCGACACCGATGATGAAAATCTGTCGTCTGATGAAGGTGAAGTAGATTATGTTGAAATACATAATGAAATTTCTGATTCCTACTCAGAATCTGATAATGATTACAATGAAGTAAATGTAGCAACCACAAGTACTTCAAATTCTACTTTTGTTTCCAAAAATAATTCACAGATCTGGTATAAGAATGAAGTTGCCAGACCACAAGGAAGACGTACTGAAATCAATATTTTACGTGAAAAATCTGGACCTTCAAGATTTGCAAATCGTGAAGTGGATTCCATATCATCCTCATTTCTTATCTATTTCCGAAAAAGACTTTTGGAAATTATAGTAAAATGGACAAACGCGGAAGGCAATAGAGTATTCGATAAAGAGTGGAAACCTATAGATATTATAGAACTTAAAAAATTCATCGGACTTTTATTACTTATTGGAGTATATAAATCGAAAAATGAAACAGTAAGCGAACTTTGGAGCATAAAAAATGGAAGACAAATATTTCGGGACATTATGAGTCGCAATAGATTCACAAGTATATTACGTGTCATAAGATTTGATGATGCTGCTGAGAGGCGTAAAAGAAGATCAACTGATAAATTAGAGCCAATAAGAGAATGCTTTGAATTGTGGAATAGCTATTTACAAGACCCTTATATTCCTAATTGGTCTATGACTGTCGATGAGCAATTAGTTTCTTTTCGTGGAAAATGTCCTTTCCGTCAGTATATGCCATCTAAACCTGGAAAGTATGGATTGAAGTTCTGGGTTATTTGTGACAGCGTAACATCGTATGCTTGGAAACTGGAACTATATACCGGCAAAAATGAAGTAAGAGAATCTCATCAGGGAGAAAATGTAGTTAAAAGATTGACGAAGGAAATTGAAAATTCTGGTCGTAATATTACATGTGATAACTTTTTTACGTCATATGCATTAGCAACACATCTTACTTCAAAAAAATTATCTCTTATTGGAACAATTCGAAAAAATAAACCTAAATTACCCGCTGTGTTCACAAATCCAAAACATCGTTCTGTATATTCTACTTTATTTGGGTTTCAAGAGAAGGCGACCATCATCTCTTACTGTCCCAGAAAAGGTAGAATTGTTACTTTGCTAAGCACAATGCATAACACTTATGATATTGACAACAGCTTAGAAAAAAAGCCACAAATAATCCTAGATTATAATAAAACCAAAGGCGGAGTAGATACGATGGACAAAATGGTAAGAGCATATAGTGTGAAACGCATGACACGTCGGTGGCCTTTGATTGTATTTTATAATATGATCGATATAAGTGCGATGAATGCATACATAATATGGTTGTCACTGAATGCTGAATGTGATCCGAAAATGAAAAAAAGGCGGAATTTCATTATTCAACTTGCAGAAGAATTAGTAGGTGAAGGAGGTATCGCCGTCTCAACATCTACTTCAGAACAACTTTACGCAAATAGTTTTGAACCGCCACGAAAAAAATCAAGATGTCATATTTGTCCCTCTAAAGAAGATCGAAAAACACGAACATTATGCAAGAAGTGTACGAAAAATGTTTGCGGAGAACATTCCGTCGTTATTTGTACTTCATGTACAGAATAATTTTATTATGATGAAAAACGTTTTGTAGTCATTATAATATACTATATATATTACTTTCTTACTGTGTGTGTTACTTTCTTACTCTATTACTATATATATCACTTTTATATATTGTATAAGGTGCATTAATAACAAATATATTCATTGTAGATAAATGGGTGTTTTGTATATTTTGAAATCCTATATATTTTACATATGGGTCCAATGGACCCGAATGGTAGTTCTTGCATATACTTTTTTTTGGTAGTCTGAAGGTTAAATTCCGGTGCACGGCTGAAATTTAATTTTTTAATAAATAAGCACATTTCCAAATGAAAGACGTAAAAATTTCTCGGTTTTAAAGTTGTTCGCCTGTGTGAATTTTTGGAAATGTAAAATAAAGTAAAACTGAATGCATTGTTTAAACAATGAGACCATTGTTAGGAAATCCTTGAAACTGATGTACCGAATACAAAACACGCAATATTTCCGAATTACATTCCGGTGCACGGCTGAAAATTAATTTCCTAATAAAAAAGCCCATTTACAAATGAATGAAGTAAAAATTTCTGGTTTTAAATTTGTTCGCCTGTGTGAATTTTTGGAAATGTAAAATGAAGCAAAACCGAATACATTGTTTAAACAATGAAACCATTGTTAGGGAATCCTGGAAACTGATATACCCAATACAAAACACGATATATTTTCGCATTAAATTCCGGTGCACGGCTGAAAATTAATTTCCTAATAAAAAAGCCTATTTACAAATGAATGACGTAAATATTTTTCGGTTTTAAAGTAGTTCGCCAGTGTGAGTTTTTAGAAATGTAAAATTAAGTAGAACCGAATACATTGTTTAAACAATGAAACCATTGTTAAGAAATCCTGGAAACTGATATACCGAATACAAAACACGCAATAATTTTGAATTAAATTCCAGTGCATGGCTGAAAATTAATTTCCTGATAAATAAGCACATTTAAAAATGAATGACGTAAAAATTTTTCGGTTTTAAAGTTGTTCTCAAATGTGAGTTTTTAGAAATGTAAAATAAAGAAAAACCGAATACATTGTTTAAACAATGAAACCATTGTTAGGGAATCCTGGACACTCACATATCCAATAGAAAACACGATATATTTTCGCATTAAATTCCGGTGCACGGCTGAAAATTAATTTCCTAATAAATAAGCACATTTAAAAATGAATGACGTAAAAATTTTTCGGTTGTAAAGTTGTTCGCCAGTGTGAGTTTTTAGAAATGTAAACTAAGGTAAAAGCGAATATATTGTTTAAACAATGAAACCATTGTTAAGAATAGCTGGAAAATGATATACCGAATACAAAACACGCAATCTTTTCGCATTACATTCCGGTGCACGGCTGAAAATTAATTTCCTAATAAAAAAGCACATTTCCAAATGAATGACGTAAATATTTTTTCGTTTTAAAGGTGTTCGCCTGTGTGAATTTTTAGAAATGTAAAATAAATTAAAACTGAATGCATTGTTTAAACAATGAGACCATTGTTAGGAAATCCTTGAAACTTATATATCGAATACAAAACACGATATATTTTCGCATTATATTCCGATGCACGGCTGAAAATTAATTTCCTAATAAAAATGCCTATTTACAAATGAATGACGTAAAAAATTTTCGATTTTAAAGTAGTTCACCTGTGTGAGTTTTTAGAAATGTAAAATAAATTAAAACCGAATATTGTTTAAACAATGAAACCATTGAATATTAAATACGTGAATAATCACATTGCTAACGAATCGTAAACCAACTTAGTGAAATTGTCCAAGACGGGAATCGATCCCGGGCCCCTGGAGCTCCAGGGCTCTACCACTAAGCCACAAGGACGGTGCCCAGCTTTGCATCTGTCACTTATATAAGTCTGTTTACGACTTGTTAGCAATGTGCCTATTCACGTATTTAATATTCAATAATTTGAAGCGTAATTTCACTGCTGAAATGTAGCTGAAAAATTAGTTAAAAATGTATATTCACCGATGCTGGGTTCATTTGCTACTCATGTTTCGCCAATAGATTGTGTGCTCATGAAGTCTTTTCCATCTAGTGCTGTGGTTGCAACATTACCGATTTTATAAGTGAGAGATGCCATAGTCCTTGTGGCTAAGTGGTAGAGCACAGGAGATCTATTCCAGGGAACCGAGTTCGAATCCCGACTTGGACATAAGCACATATTCAAATGAATGGTGTAAAAATTTTTCGGTTTTAAAGTAGTTCGCCAGTGTGAGTTTTTAGAAATGTAAAATAAAGTAAAACTGAATGCATTGTTTAAACAATGAAACCATTGTTAGGGAATCCTGGAAACTCACATATCCAATAGAAAACACGATATATTTCCGAATTAAATTCCGGTGCACGGCTGAAAATTAATTTCCTAATAAAAAAGCCCATTTACAAATGAATGAAGTAAAAATTTCTGGTTTTAAATTTGTTCGCCTGCGTGAATTTTTGGAAATGTAAAATGAAGCAAAACCGAATACATTGTTTAAACAATGAAACCATTGTTAGGGAATCCTGGAAACTGATATACCCAATACCAAACACGATATATTTTTGCATTAAATTCCGGTGCACGGCTGAAAATTAATTTCCTAATAAAAAATCCTATTTACAAATGAATGAAGTAAAAATTTTTCGGATTTAAAGTAGTTTGCCAGTGTGAGTTTTTAGAAATGTAAAATAAGGTAAAACCGAAGACATTGTTTAAACAATAAAACCATTGTTAGGAAATATTGGAAAATGATATAACGAATTCAAAACACGCAATATTTTCGCATTACATTCCGGTGCACGGCTGAAAATTAATTTCCTAATAAAAAAGAACATTTCAAAATGAATGACGTAAATAATTTCGTTTTAAAGGTGTTCGCCTGCGTGAATTTTTAGAAATGAAAATTAAAGTAAAACTGAATACATTTTTTAAACAATGAAACCATTGTTAAGAAATCCTGGAAACTGATATACCGAATACAAAACACGCAATATTTTCGCATTAAATTCCGGTGCACGGCTAAAAATTAATTTCCTAATAAAAAAGCCTATTTACAAATGAATGAAGTAAAAATTTTTCTGATTTAAAGTAGTTTTCCAGTGTGAGTTTTTAGAAATGTAATATAAGGTAAAACCAAAGACATTGTTTAAACAATGAAACCATTGTTAGGAAATCTTGGAAAATGATATACCGAATTCAAAACAAGCAATATTTTCGCATTACATTCCGGTGCACGGCTGAAAATTAATTTCCTAATAAAAAAGCACATTTCCAAATGAATGACGTAAATATTTTTTCGTTTTAAAGGTGTTCGCCTGCGTGAATTTTTAGAAATGTAAAATAAAGTAAAACTGAATTCATATTTTAAACAATGAATCCATTGTTAGGAAATCCTCTAAACTGATATAGCGAATATAAAACACGCAATATTTTCGAATTAAATTCCGGTGCACGGCTGAAAATTAATTTCCTAAAAAAAAATACTATTCCAAATGAATGACGTAAATATTTTTCGGTTTTAAAGTAGTTCGCCAGTGTGAGTTTTTAGAAATGTAAAATAAAGTAGAACCGAATACTTTGTTTAAACAATGAAACCATTGTTAAGAAATCCTGGAAACTGATATACCGAATACAAAACACGCAATAATTTCTAATTAAATTCCAGTGCACGGCTGAAAATTAATTTCCTAATAAATAAGCGCATTTAAAAATGAATGACTTAAAAGTTTTTCGGTTTTAAAGTTGTTCTCAAATGTGAGTTTTTAGAAATGTAAATTTAAGAAAAACCCAATACATTGTTTAAACAATGAAACCATTGTTAGGGAATCCTGGAAACTCACATATCCAATAGAAAACACGATATATTTTCGAATTAAATTCCCTTGCACGGCTGAAAATTAATTTTTTAATAATTAAGCACATTTCCAAATGAAAGACGTAAAAATTTCTCGGTTTTAAAGTTGTTCGCCTGTGTGAATTTTTGGAAATGTAAAATAATGTAAAACTGAATGCATTGTTTAAACAATGAGACCATTGTTAGGAAATCCTTGAAACTGATGTACCGAATACAAAACACGCAATATTTCCGAATTAAATTCCGGTGCACTGCTGAAAATTAATTTCCTAATAAAAAAGCCCATTTACAAATGAATGAAGTAAAAATTTCTGGTTTTAAATTTGTTCGCCTGTGTGAATTTTTGGAAATGTAAAATAAAGCAAAACCGAATACATTGTTTAAACAATGAAACCATTGTTAGGGAATCCTGGAAACTGATATACCCAATACAAAACACGATATATTTTCGCATTAAATTCCGGTGCACGGCTGAAAATTAATTTCCTAATATAAAAGCCTATTTACAAATGAATGACGTAAATATTTTTTCGTTTTAAAGGTGTTCGCCTGCGTGAATTTTTAGAAATGAAAAATAAAGTAAAACTGAATACATTGTTTAAACAATGAAACCATTGTTAGGAAATCCTTGAAACTGATATACCGAATACAAAACACGCAATATTTTCGAATTAAATTCCGGTGCACGGCTGAAAATTAATTTCCTAAAAAAAAATACATTTCCAAATGAATGACGTAAATAATTTTCGGTTTTAAAGTAGTTCGCCAGTGTGCGTTTTTAGAAATGTAAAATAAAGTAGAACCGAATACATTGTTTAAACAATGAAACCATTGTTAAGAAATCCTGGAAAATGATATACCGAATACAAAACACGCAATAATTTCGAATTAAATTCCAGTGCACGGCTGAAAATTAATTTCCTAATAAATAAGCACATTTAAAAATGAATGACGAAAAAGTTTTTCGGTTTTAATGTTGTTCTCAAATGTGAGTTTTTAGAAATGTAAAATAAAGAAAAACCGAATACATTGTTTAAACAATGAAACCATTGTTAGGGAATCCTGGAAACTGATGTACCGAATACAAAACACGCAATATTTCCGAATTAAATTCCGGTGCACGGCTGAAAATTAATTTCCTAATAAAAAAGCCCATATACAAATGAATGAAGTAAAAATTTCTGGTTTTAAATTTGTTCGCCTGTGTGAATTTTTGGAAATGTAAAATGAAGCAAAACCGAATACATTGTTTAAACAACGAAACCATTGTTAGGGAATCCTGGAAACTGATATACCCAATACAAAACACGATATATTGTCGCATTAAATTCCGGTGCACGGCTGAAAATTAATTTCCTAATAAAAAAGCCTATTTACAAATGAATGAAGTAAAACTTTTTCGGATTTAAAGCAGTTTGCCAGTGTGAGTTTTTAGAAATGTAAAATAAGGTAAAACCGAAGACATTGTTTAAACAATAAAACTATTGTTAGGAAATCTTGGAAAATGATATACCGAATTCAAAACACGCAATACTTTCGCATTACATTCCGGTGCACGGCTGAAAATTAATTTCCTAATAAAAAAGCACATTTCAAAATGAATGACGTAAATATATTTTCGTTTTAAAGGTGTTCGCCTGCGTGAATTTTTAGAAATGAAAAATAAAGTAAAACTGAATACATTGTTTAAACAATGAAACCATTGTTAGGAAATCCTTGAAACTGATATACCGAATACAAAACACGCAATATTTTCGAATTAAATTCCGGTGCACGGCTGAAAATTAATTTCCTAAAAAAAAATACATTTCCAAATGAATGACGTAAATATTTTTCGGTTTTAAAGTAGTTCGCCAGTGTGAGTTTTTAGAAATGTAAAATAAAGTAGAACTGAATACATTGTTTAAACAATGAAACCATTGTTAAGAAATCCTGGAAACTGATATACCGAATACAAACCACGCAATAATTTCGAATTAAATTCCAGTGCACGGCTGAAAATTAATTTCCTAATAAATAAGCACATTTAAAAATGAATGACGTAAAAGTTTTTCGGTTTTAATGTTGTTCTCAAATGTGAGTTTTTAGAAATGTAAAATAAAGAAAAACCGAATACGTTAATTAAACAATGAAACCATTGTTAGGGAATCCTGGAAACTCACATATCCAATAAAAACACGATATATTTTCGAATTAACCTTCCGTCTACCAGACGGGTCCATTGGACCCGACAGCAATATTTAATGTAAATTTTTCTCATGAAAAATAGCATTCAATGTTTCGCGATTACATGACTTTTCCTGCAATTGTCTCCTCTATGTATATGCAATTGCGATTAAAATTTTGTTCGAAATTTTTTACCTATTTTTAATTTGTTTCATTGTTTACCACGCGGGTCCATTGGACCCAACATTAAAACAAACGTAATATACTGTTGCTTTCTTTTTCTAGTTTTGCCATAAATCATGAGGAGGAACAGGGTTACCATAATTGGCTGTTTATCGCCCATTTGGCGATGGATTTTTAGCGCCAATCTCGCCAAATTTGGCGACTTTATAATGAAGTTTTGAGAATTTTCTAGACTGATCTAGTAAACTTCGTGCTCTATATATAAAAGGTTACTTCTGGTTCAGAGAGTCATTTATCAACAGACACAGTTAGTGAGCGAATGGTGTCTATTGATGTTTTTGAGTCTTTTCATTGAAAATATAACTTGATATTTGAAGACAAGTAATAAGTGTAGTTTGTACGTGCTTTGTTATTTTACAAATATTCATCATTTTCTTATTTCCTAACTTATTTTTTGTTAAAAACTGAATTGAAGATGAACAGAAAAAAAGTATTGACTCAAGAGGAAATTCAAAAAATTATGGAAAATCCGGACGATATAGAATTCGACACCGATGATGAAAATCTGTCGTCTGATGAAGGTGAAGTAGATTATGTTGAAATACATAATGAAATTTCTGATTCCTACTCAGAATCTGATAATGATTACAATGAAGTAAATGTAGCAACCACAAGTACTTCAAATTCTACTTTTGTTTCCAAAAATAATTCACAGATCTGGTATAAGAATGAAGTTGCCAGACCACAAGGAAGACGTACTGAAATCAATATTTTACGTGAAAAATCTGGACCTTCAAGATTTGCAAATCGTGAAGTGGATTCCATATCATCCTCATTTCTTATCTATTTACGAAAAAGACTTTTGGAAATTATAGTAAAATGGACAAACGCGGAAGGCAATAGAGTATTCGATAAAGAGTGGAAACCTATAGATATTATAGAACTTAAAAAATTCATCGGACTTTTATTACTTATTGGAGTATATAAATCGAAAAATGAAACAGTAAGCGAACTTTGGAGCATAAAAAATGGAAGACAAATATTTCGGGACATTATGAGTCGCAATAGATTCACAAGTATATTACGTGTCATAAGATTTGATGATGCTGCTGAGAGGCGTAAAAGAAGATCAACTGATAAATTAGAGCCAATAAGAGAATGCTTTGAATTGTGGAATAGCTATTTACAAGACCCTTATATTCCTAATTGGTCTATGACTGTCGATGAGCAATTAGTTTCTTTTCGTGGAAAATGTCCTTTCCGTCAGTATATGCCATCTAAACCTGGAAAGTATGGATTGAAGTTCTGGGTTATTTGTGACAGCGTAACATCGTATGCTTGGAAACTGGAACTATATACCGGCAAAAATGAAGTAAGAGAATCTCATCAGGGAGAAAATGTAGTTAAAAGATTGACGAAGGAAATTGAAAATTCTGGTCGTAATATTACATGTGATAACTTTTTTACGTCATATGCATTAGCAACACATCTTACTTCAAAAAAATTATCTCTTATTGGAACAATTCGAAAAAATAAACCTAAATTACCCGCTGTGTTCACAAATCCAAAACATCGTTCTGTATATTCTACTTTATTTGGGTTTCAAGAGAAGGCGACCATCATCTCTTACTGTCCCAGAAAAGGTAGAATTGTTACTTTGCTAAGCACAATGCATAACACTTATGATATTGACAACAGCTTAGAAAAAAAGCCACAAATAATCCTAGATTATAATAAAACCAAAGGCGGAGTAGATACGATGGACAAAATGGTAAGAGCATATAGTGTGAAACGCATGACACGTCGGTGGCCTTTGATTGTATTTTATAATATGATCGATATAAGTGCGATGAATGCATACATAATATGGTTGTCACTGAATGCTGAATGTGATCCGAAAATGAAAAAAAGGCGGAATTTCATTATTCAACTTGCAGAAGAATTAGTAGGTGAAGGAGGTATCGCCGTCTCAACATCTACTTCAGAACAACTTTACGCAAATAGTTTTGAACCGCCACGAAAAAAATCAAGATGTCATATTTGTCCCTCTAAAGAAGATCGAAAAACACGAACATTATGCAAGAAGTGTACGAAAAATGTTTGCGGAGAACATTCCGTCGTTATTTGTACTTCATGTACAGAATAATTTTATTATGATGAAAAACGTTTTGTAGTCATTATAATATACTATATATATTACTTTCTTACTGTGTGTGTTACTTTCTTACTCTATTACTATATATATCACTTTTATATATTGTATAAGGTGCATTAATAACAAATATATTCATTGTAGATAAATGGGTGTTTTGTATATTTTGAAATCCTATATATTTTACATATGGGTCCAATGGACCCGAATGGTAGTTCTTGCATATACTTTTTTTTGGTAGTCTGAAGGTTAAATTCCGGTGCACGGCTGAAATTTAATTTTTTAATAAATAAGCACATTTCCAAATGAAAGACGTAAAAATTTCTCGGTTTTAAAGTTGTTCGCCTGTGTGAATTTTTGGAAATGTAAAATAAAGTAAAACTGAATGCATTGTTTAAACAATGAGACCATTGTTAGGAAATCCTTGAAACTGATGTACCGAATACAAAACACGCAATATTTCCGAATTACATTCCGGTGCACGGCTGAAAATTAATTTCCTAATAAAAAAGCCCATTTACAAATGAATGAAGTAAAAATTTCTGGTTTTAAATTTGTTCGCCTGTGTGAATTTTTGGAAATGTAAAATGAAGCAAAACCGAATACATTGTTTAAACAATGAAACCATTGTTAGGGAATCCTGGAAACTGATATACCCAATACAAAACACGATATATTTTCGCATTAAATTCCGGTGCACGGCTGAAAATTAATTTCCTAATAAAAAAGCCTATTTACAAATGAATGACGTAAATATTTTTCGGTTTTAAAGTAGTTCGCCAGTGTGAGTTTTTAGAAATGTAAAATTAAGTAGAACCGAATACATTGTTTAAACAATGAAACCATTGTTAAGAAATCCTGGAAACTGATATACCGAATACAAAACACGCAATAATTTTGAATTAAATTCCAGTGCATGGCTGAAAATTAATTTCCTGATAAATAAGCACATTTAAAAATGAATGACGTAAAAATTTTTCGGTTTTAAAGTTGTTCTCAAATGTGAGTTTTTAGAAATGTAAAATAAAGAAAAACCGAATACATTGTTTAAACAATGAAACCATTGTTAGGGAATCCTGGACACTCACATATCCAATAGAAAACACGATATATTTTCGCATTAAATTCCGGTGCACGGCTGAAAATTAATTTCCTAATAAATAAGCACATTTAAAAATGAATGACGTAAAAATTTTTCGGTTGTAAAGTTGTTCGCCAGTGTGAGTTTTTAGAAATGTAAACTAAGGTAAAAGCGAATATATTGTTTAAACAATGAAACCATTGTTAAGAATACCTGGAAAATGATATACCGAATACAAAACACGCAATCTTTTCGCATTACATTCCGGTGCACGGCTGAAAATTAATTTCCTAATAAAAAAGCACATTTCCAAATGAATGACGTAAATATTTTTTCGTTTTAAAGGTGTTCGCCTGTGTGAATTTTTAGAAATGTAAAATAAATTAAAACTGAATGCATTGTTTAAACAATGAGACCATTGTTAGGAAATCCTTGAAAGTTATATATCGAATACAAAACACGATATATTTTCGCATTATATTCCGATGCACGGCTGAAAATTAATTTCCTAATAAAAATGCCTATTTACAAATGAATGACGTAAAAAATTTTCGATTTTAAAGTAGTTCACCTGTGTGAGTTTTTAGAAATGTAAAATAAATTAAAACCGAATATTGTTTAAACAATGAAACCATTGAATATTAAATACGTGAATAATCACATTGCTAACGAATCGTAAACCAACTTAGTGAAATTGTCCAAGACGGGAATCGATCCCGGGCCCCTGGAGCTCCAGGGCTCTACCACTAAGCCACAAGGACGGTGCCCAGCTTTGCATCTGTCACTTATATAAGTCTGTTTACGACTTGTTAGCAATGTGACTATTCACGTATTTAATATTCAATAATTTGAAGCGTAATTTCACTGCTGAAATGTAGCTGAAAAATTAATTAAAAATGTATATTCACCGATGCTGGGTTCATTTGCTACTCATGTTTCGCCACTAGATTGTGTGCTCATGAAGTCTTTTCCATCTAGTGCTGTGGTTGCAACATTACCGATTTTATAAGTGAGAGATGCCATAGTCCTTGTGGCTAAGTGGTAGAGCACAGGAGATCTATTCCAGGGGACCGAGTTCGATTCCCGACTTGGACATAAGCACATATTCAAATGAATGGTGTAAAAATTTTTCGGTTTTAAAGTAGTTCGCCAGTGTGAGTTTTTAGAAATGTAAAATAAAGTAAAACTGAATGCATTGTTTAAACAATGAAACCATTGTTAGGGAATCCTGGAAACTCACATATCCAATAGAAAACACGATATATTTCCGAATTAAATTCCGGTGCACGGCTGAAAATTAATTTCCTAATAAAAAAGCCCATTTACAAATGAATGAAGTAAAAATTTCTGGTTTTAAATTTGTTCGCCTGCGTGAATTTTTGGAAATGTAAAATGAAGCAAAACCGAATACATTGTTTAAACAATGAAACCATTGTTAGGGAATCCTGGAAACTGATATACCGAATTCAAAACAAGCAATATTTTCGCATTACATTCCGGTGCACGGCTGAAAATTAATTTCCTAATAAAAAAGCACATTTCCAAATGAATGACGTAAATATTTTTTCGTTTTAAAGGTGGTCGCCTGCGTGAATTTTTAGAAATGTAAAATAAAGTAAAACTGAATTCATATTTTAAACAATGAATCCATTGTTAAATCCTCTAAACTGATATAGCGAATATAAAACACGCAATATTTTCGAATTAAATTCCGGTGCACCTCTGAAAATTAATTTCCTAATAAAAAAGCACATTTCCAAATGAATGACGTAAAGAATTTTCGTGCCCAGCTTGGCATCTGTCACTTATATAATTCTGTTTACGACTTGTTAGCAATGTGACTATTCACGTATTTAATATTCAATAATTTGAAGCGTAATTTTACTGCTGAAATGTAGCGGAAAAATTAATTAAAAATGTATATTCACCGATGCTGGGTTCATTTGCTACTCATGTTTCGCCACTAGATTGTGTGCTCATGAAGTCTTTTCCATCTAGTGCTGTGGTTGCAACCTTACCGACTTTTATAAGTGAGAGATGCCATAGTCCTTGTGGCTAAGTGGTAGAGCACTGGAGATCTATACTAGGGGACCGGGTTCGATTCCCGGCTTGGACATAAGCACATTTTCAAATGAATGGTGTAAAAATTTTTCGGTTTTAAAGTAGTTCGCCAGTGTGAGTTTTTAGAAATGTAAAATAAAGTAAAACTGAATACATTGTTTAAACAATGAGACCATTGTTAGGAAATCCTTGAAACTGATATACCGAATACAAAACACGCAATATTTTCGAATTAAATTCCGGTGCACGGCTGAAAATTAATTTCCTAATAAAAAAGCCTACTTACAAATGAATGAAGTAAAAATTTTTCGGATTTAAAGTAGTTTGCCAGTGTGAGTTTTTAGAAATGTAATATAAGGTAAAACCGAAGACATTGTTTAAACAATGAAACCATTGTTAGGAAATCTTGGAAAATGATATACCGAATTCAAAACCTGCAATATTTTCGCATTACATTCCGGTGCACGGCTGAAAGTTAATTTCCTAATAAAAAAGCACATTTCCAAATGAATGACGTAAAAAATTTTTGGTTTTAAAGTAGTTCACCTGTGTGAGTTTTTAGAAATGTTAAATTAAGTAAAACTGAATATATTGTTTAAACAATGAAACCATTGTTTGGAAATCCTTGAAACTGATATACCGAATACAAAACACGCAATATTTTCGAATTAAATTCCGGTGCACAGCTGAAAATTAATTTCCTAAAAAAAAATACTATTCCAAATGAATGACGTAAATATTTTTCGGTTTTAAAGTAGTTCGCCAGTGTGAGTTTTTAGAAATGTAAAATAAAGTAGAACCGAATACTTTGTTTAAACAATGAAACCATTGTTAAGAAATCCTGGAAACTGATATACCGAATACAAAACACGCAATAATTTCTAATTAAATTCCAGTGCACGGCTGAAAATTAATTTCCTAATAAATAAGCGCATTTAAAAATGAATGACGTAAAAGTTTTTCGGTTTTAAAGTTGTTCTCAAATGTGAGTTTTTAGAAATGTAAATTTAAGAAAAACCCAATACATTGTTTAAACAATGAAACCATTGGTAGGGAATCCTGGAAACTCACATATCCAATAGAAAACACGATATATTTTCGAATTAAATTCCGGTGCACGGCTGAAAATTAATTTTTTAATAATTAAGCACATTTCCAAATGAAAGACGTAAAAATTTTTCGGTTTTAAAGTTGTTCGCCTGTGTGAATTTTTGGAAATGTAAAATAATGTAAAACTGAATGCACTGTTTAAACAATGAGACCATTGTTAGGAAATCCTTGAAACTGATGTACCGAATACAAAACACGCAATATTTCCGAATTAAATTCCGGTGCACTGCTGAAAATTAATTTCCTAATAAAAAAGCCCATTTACAAATGAATGAAGTAAAAATTTCTGGTTTTAAATTTGTTCGCCTGTGTGAATTTTTGGAAATGTAAAATAAAGCAAAACCGAATACATTGTTTAAACAATGAAACCATTGTTAGGGAATCCTGGAAACGGATATACCCAATACAAAACACGATATATTTTCGCATTAAATTCCGGTGCACGGCTGAAAATTAATTTCCTAATAAAAAAGCCTATTTACAAATGAGTGAAGTAAAAATTTTTCGGATTTAAAGTAGTTTGCCAGTGTGAGTTTTTAGAAATGTAAAATAAGGTAAAACCGAAGACATTGTTTAAACAATAAAACCATTGTTAGGAAATATTGGAAATTGATATAACGAATTCAAAACACGCAATATTTTCGCATTACATTCCGGTGCACGGCTGAAAATTAATTTCCTAATAAAAAAGCACATTTCAAAATGAATGACGTAAATATTTTTTCGTTTTAAAGGTGTTCGCCTGCGTGAATTTTTAGAAATGAAAAATAAAGTAAAACTGAATACATTGTTTAAACAATGAAACCATTGTTAGGAAATCCTTGAAACTGATATACCGAATACAAAACACGCAATATTTTCGAATTAAATTCCGGTGCACGGCTGAAAATTAATTTCCTAAAAAAAAATACATTTCCAAATGAATGACGTAAATAATTTTCGGTTTTAAAGTAGTTCGCCAGTGTGAGTTTTTAGAAATGTAAAATAAAGTAGAACCGAATACATTGTTTAAACAATGAAACCATTGTTAAGAAATCCTGGAAAATGATATACCGAATACAAAACACGCAATAATTTCGAATTAAATTCCAGTGCACGGCTGAAAATTAATTTCCTAATAAATAAGCACATTTAAAAATGAATGACGTAAAAGTTTTTCGGTTTTAAAGTTGTTCTCAAATGTGAGTTTTTAGAAATGTAAAATAAAGAAAAACCGAATACATTGTTTAAACAATGAAACCATTGTTAGGGAATCCTGAAAACTCACATATCCAATAGAAAACACGATATATTTTCGAATTAAATTCCGGTGCACGGCTGAAAATTAATTTTTTAATAAATAAGCACATTTCCAAATGAAAGACGTAACAATTTCTCGGTTTTAAAGTTGTTCGCCTGTGTGAATTTTTGGAAATGTAAAATAAAGTAAAACTGAATGCATTGTTTAAACAATGAGACCATTGTTAGGAAATCCTTGAAACTGATGTACCGAATACAAAACACGCAATATTTCCGAATTAAATTCCGGTGCACGGCTGAAAATTAATTTCCTAATAAAAAAGCCTACTTACAAATGAATGAAGTAAACATTTTTCGGATTTAAAGTAGTTTGCCAGTGTGAGTTTTTAGAAATGTAATATAAGGTAAAACCGAAGACATTGTTTAAACAATGAAACCATTGTTAGGAAATCTTGGAAAATGATATACCGAATTCAAAACCTGCAATATTTTCGCATTACATTCCGGTGCACGGCTGAAAGTTAATTTCCTAATAAAAAAGCACATTTCCAAATGAATGAAGTAAATATTTTTTCGTTTTAAAGGTGTTCGCCTGCGTGAATTTTTAGAAATGTAAAATAAAGTAAAACTGAATACATTGTTTAAACAATGAAACCATTGTTTGGAAATCCTTGAAACTGATATACCGAATACAAAACACGCAATAATTTCGAATTAAATTCCGGTGCACGGCTGAAAATTAATTTCCTAAAAAAAAATACATTTCCAAATGAATGACGTAAATATTTTTCGGTTTTAAAGTAGTTCGCCAGTGTGAGTTTTTAGAAATGTAAAATAAAGTAGAACCGAATACATTGTTTAAACAATAAAACCATTGTTAAGAAATCCTGGAAACTGATATACCGAATACAAAACACGCAATAATTTCGAATTATATTCCAGTGCACGGCTGAAAATTAATTTCCTAATAAATAAGCACATTTAAAAATGAATGACGTAACATTTTTTCGGTTGTAAAATTGTTCTCAAATGTGAGTTTTTAGAAATGTAAAATAAAGAAAAACCCAATACATTGTTTAAACAATGAAACCATTGTTAGGGAATCCTGGAAACTCACATATCCAATAGAAAACACGATATATTTTCGAATTAAATTCCGGTGCACGGCTGAAAATTAATTTTTTAATAATTAAGCACATTTCCAAATGAAAGACGTAAACATTTCTCGGTTTTAAAGTTGTTCGCCTGTGTGAATTTTTGGAAATTTAAAATAAAGTAAAACTGAATGCATTGTTTAAACAATGAGACCATTGTTAGGAAATCCTAGAAACTGATATACCGAATACAAAATATGCGATATTTTCGAAATATATTCAGAGGCACGGCTGAAAATTTATTTTCTCAGAAATAAGCACATTTTCAAAGGAATGATGTAAAAATTTTCGGTTTTAAAGTAGTTCGCCAGTGTGAGTATTTAGAAATGTAAAATAAAGTAAAAAAAATACATTGTTTAAACAATGAAACCATTGTTAGGGAACCCTGGAAATTGATATACCGAATACAAAACACGCAATATTTTCGAATTAAATTCCGGTTCACGGCTGAAAATTAATTTCCTAATAAAAAAACACATTTCCAAATGAATGACGTAAAAATTTGTCGGTTTTAAAGTTGTTCTCAAATGTGAGTTTTTAGAAATGTAAAATAAATTAAAACTGAATGCATTGTTTAAACAATGAGACCATTGTTAGGAAATCCTTGAAACTTATATATCGAATACAAACCACGATATATTTTCGCATTATATTCCGGTGCACGGCTGAAAATTAATTTCCTAATAAAAAAGCACATTTACAAATGAATGAAGTAAAAATTTCTGGTTTTAAATTTGTTCGCCTGTGTGAATTTTTAGAAATGTAAAATGAAGCAAAACCGAATACATTGTTTAAACAATGAAACCATTGTTAGGGAATCCTGGAAACTGATATACCCAATACAAAACACGATATATTTTCGCATTAAATTCCGGTGCACGGCTGAAAATTAATTTCCTAATAAAAAAGCCTATTTACAAATGAATGAAGTAAAACTTTTTCGGATTTAAAGCAGTTTGCCAGTGTGAGTTTTTAGAAATGTAAAATAAGGTAAAACCGAAGACATTGTTTAAACAATAAAACTATTGTTAGGAAATCTTGGAAAATGATATACCGAATTCAAAACACGCAATATTTTCGCATTACATTCCGGTGCACGGCTGAAAATTAATTTCCTAATAAAAAAGCACATTTCAAAATGAATGACGTAAATATATTTTCGTTTTAAAGGTGTTCGCCTGCGTGAATTTTTAGAATTGAAAAATAAAGTAAAACTGAATACATTGTTTAAACAATGAAACCATTGTCAGGAAATCCTTGAAACTGATATACCGAATACAAAACACGCAATATTTTCGAATTAAATTCCGGTGCACGGCTGAAAATTAATTTCCTAAAAAAAAAATACATTTCCAAATGAATGACGTAAATATTTTTCGGTTTTAAAGTAGTTCACCTGTGTGAGTTTTTAGAAATGTAAAATAAATTAAAACCGAATATTGTTTAAACAATGAAACCATTGAATATTAAATACGTGAATAATCACATTGCTAACGAATCGTAAACCAACTTAGTGAAATTGTCCAAGACGGGAATCGATCCCGGGCCCCTGGAGCTCCAGGGCTCTACCACTAAGCCACAAGGACGGTGCCCAGCTTGGCATTTGTCACTTATAAAAAATCTGTTTACGACTTGTTAGCAATGTGACTATTCACGTATTTAATATTCAATAATTTGAAGCGTAATTTCACTGCTGAAATGTAGCTGAAAAATTAATTAAAAATGTATATTCACCGATGCTGGGTTCATTTGCTACTCATGTTTCGCCACTAGATTGTGTGCTCATGAAGTCTTTTCCATCTAGTGCTGTGGTTGCAACATTACCGACTTTTATAAGTGAGAGATGCCATAGTCCTTGTGGCTAAGTGGTAGAGCACAGGAGATCTATTCCAGGGGACCGAGTTCGATTCCCGACTTGGACATAAGCACATATTCAAATGAATGGTGTAAAAATTTTTCGGTTTTAAAGTAGTTCGCCAGTGTGAGTTTTTAGAAATGTAAAATAAAGTAAAACTGAATACATTGTTTAAACAATGAGACCATTGTTAGGAAATCCTTGAAACTGATATACCGAATACAAAACACGCAATATTTTCGAATTAAATTCCGATTCACGGCTGAAAATTAATTTCCTAATAAAAAAGCCTACTTACAAATGAATGAAGTAAAAATTTTTCGGATTTAAAGTAGTTTGCCAGTGTGAGTTTTTAGAAATGTAATATAAGGTAAAACCGAAGACATTGTTTAAACAATGAAACCATTGTTAGGAAATCTTGGAAAATGATATACCGAATTCAAAACCTGCAATATTTTCGCATTACATTCCGGTGCACGGCTGAAAGTTAATTTCCTAATAAAAAAGCACATTTCCAAATGAATGACGTAAATATTTTTTCGTTTTAAAGGTGTTCGCCTGCGTGAATTTTTAGAAATGTAAAATAAAGTAAAACTGAATACATTGTTTAAACAATAAAACCATTGTTAAGAAATCCTGGAAACTGATATACCGAATACAAAACACGCAATAATTTCGAATTATATTCCGGTGCACGGCTGAAAATTAATTTCCTAAAAAAAAATACATTTCCAAATGAATGACGTAAATATTTTTCGGTTTTAAAGTAGTTCGCCAGTGTGAGTTTTTAGAAATGTAAAATAAAGTAGAACCGAATACATTCTTTAAACAATAAAACCATTGTTAAGAAATCCTGGAAACTGATATACCGAATACAAAACACGCAATAATTTCGAATTATATTCCAGTGCACGGCTGAAAATTAATTTCCTAATAAATAAGCACATTTAAAAATGAATGACGTAACATTTTTTCGGTTGTAAAATTGTTCTCAAATGTGAGTTTTTAGAAATGTAAAATAAAGAAAAACCCAATACATTGTTTAAACAATGAAACCATTGTTAGGGAATCCTGGAAACTCACATATCCAATAGAAAACACGATATATTTTCGAATTAAATTCCGGTGCACGGCTGAAAATTAATTTTTTAATAATTAAGCACATTTCCAAATGAAAGACGTAAACATTTCTCGGTTTTAAAGTTGTTCGCCTGTGTGAATTTTTGGAAATTTAAAATAAAGTAAAACTGAATGCATTGTTTAAACAATGAGACCATTGTTAGGAAATCCTAGAAACTGATATACCGAATACAAAATATGCGATATTTTCGAAATATATTCAGAGGCACGGCTGAAAATTTATTTTCTCAGAAATAAGCACATTTTCAAAGGAATGATGTAAAAATTTTCGGTTTTAAAGTAGTTCGCCAGTGTGAGTATTTAGAAATGTAAAATAAAGTAAAAAAAATACATTGTTTAAACAATGAAACCATTGTTAGGGAACCCTGGAAATTGATATACCGAATACAAAACACGCAATATTTTCGAATTAAATTCCGGTTCACGGCTGAAAATTAATTTCCTAATAAAAAAACACATTTCCAAATGAATGACGTAAAAATTTGTCGGTTTTAAAGTTGTTCTCAAATGTGAGTTTTTAGAAATGTAAAATAAATTAAAACTGAATGCATTGTTTAAACAATGAGACCATTGTTAGGAAATCCTTGAAACTTATATATCGAATGCAAACCACGATATATTTTCGCATTATATTCCGGTGCACGGCTGAAAATTAATTTCCTAATAAAAAAGCACATTTACAAATGAATGAAGTAAAAATTTCTGGTTTTAAATTTGTTCGCCTGTGTGAATTTTTAGAAATGTAAAATGAAGCAAAACCGAATACATTGTTTAAACAATGAAACCATTGTTAGGAAATCCTTGAAACTGATATACCGAATTCAAAACCTGCAATATTTTCGCATTACATTCCGGTGCACGGCTGAAAGTTAATTTCCTAATAAAAAAGCACATTTCCAAATGAATGACGTAAATATTTTTTCGTTTTAAAGGTGTTCGCCTGTGTGAATTTTTAGAAATGTAAAATAAATTAAAACTGAATGCATTGTTTAAACAATGAGACCATTGTTAGGAAATCCTTGAAACTTATATATCGAATACAAAACACGATATATTTTCGCATTATATTCCGGTGCACGGCTGAAAATTAATTTCCTAATGAAAATGCCTATTTACAAATGAATGACGTAAAAAATTTTCGGTTTTAAAGTAGTTCACCTGTGTGAGTTTTTAGAAATGTAAAATAAATTAAAACCGAATATTGTTTAAACAATGAAACCATTGAATATTAAATACGTGAATAATCACATTGCTAACGAATCGTAAACCAACTTAGTGAAATTGTCCAAGACGGGAATCGATCCCGGGCCCCTGGAGCTCCAGGGCTCTACCACTAAGCCACAAGGACGGTGCCCAGCTAGGCATTTGTCACTTATAAAAAATCTGTTTACGACTTGTTAGCAATGTGACTATTCACGTATTTAATATTCAATAATTTGAAGCGTAATTTCACTGCTGAAAATAAGCTGAAAAATTAATTAAAAATGTATATTCACCGATGCTGGGTTCATTTGCTACTCATGTTTCGCCACTAGATTGTGTGCTCATGAAGTCTTTTCCATCTAGTGCTGTGGTTGCAACATTACCGACTTTTATAAGTGAGAGATGCCATAGTCCTTGTGGCTAAGTGGTAGAGCACAGGAGATCTATTCCAGGGGACCGAGTGCGATTCCCGACTTGGACATAAGCACATATTCAAATGAATGGTGTAAAAATTTTTCGGTTTTAAAGTAGTTCGCCAGTGTGAGTTTTTAGAAATGTAAAATAAAGTAAAACTGAATGCATTGTTTAAACAATGAAACCATTGTTAGGAAATCCTTGAAACTGATATACCGAATACAAAACACGCAATATTTTCGAATTAATTTCCGGTGCACGGCTGAAAATTAATTTCCTAATAAAAAAGCACATTTAAAAGTGAATGATGTAAATATTTTTTCGTTTTAAAAGTGTTCGCCTATGTGAATTTTTCGAAATGTAAAATAAAGTAAAACTGAATGCATTGTTTAAACAATGAGACCATGGTTAGGAAATCCTTGAAACTGATATACCGAATGCAAAACACGCAATATTTTCGAATTAATTTCCGGTGCACGGCTGAAAATTAATTTCCTAATAAAAAAGTACATTTCGAAATGAATGACGTAAATATTTTTCGGTTTTAAAGTAGTTCGCCAGTGTGAGTTTTTAGAAATGTAAAATAAAGTAGAACCGTATACATTGTTTAAACAATGAAACCAATGTTAGGAAATCCTAGAAACTGATATACCGAATACAAAATATGCGATATTTTCGAAATATATTCAGGGGCACGGCTGAAAATTTATTTTCTCAGAAATAAGCACATTTTCAAAGGAATGATGTAAAAATTTTCGGTTTTAAAGTAGTTCGCCAGTGTGAGTTTTTAGAAATGTAAAATAAAGTAAAACAAAATACATTGTTTAAACAATGAAACCATTGTTAGGGAACCCTGGAAATTGATATACCGAATACAAAACACGCAATATTTTCGAATTAAATTCCGGTTCACGGCTGAAAATTAATTTCCTAATAAAAAAACACATTTCCAAATGAATGACGTAAAAATTTGTCGGTTTTAAAGTTGTTCTCAAATGTGAGTTTTTAGAAATGTAAAATAAATTAAAACTGAATGCATTGTTTAAACAATGAGACCATTGTTAGGAAATCCTTGAAACTTATATATCGAATACAAAACACGATATATTTTCGCATTATATTCCGGTGCACGGCTGAAAATTAATTTCCTAATAAAAAAGCACATTTAAAAGATAATGACGTAAATATTTTTTCGTTTTAAAGGTGTTCGCCTATGTGAATTTTTGGAAATGTAAAATAAAGTAAAACTGAATGCATTGTTTAAACAATGAAACCATTGTTAGGGAACCCAGGAAACTGATATACCAAATACAAAACACGATATATTTTCGCATTAAATTCCGGTGCACGGCTGAAAATTAATTTCCTAATAAAAAAGCCTATTTACAAATGAATAAAGTAAAAATTTCTCTGAATCAAAGTAGTTTTCCAGTGTGAGATTTTAGAAATGTAATATAAGGTAAAACCGAAGAAATTGTTTAAACAATGAAACCATTGTTAGGAAATCTTGGAAAATGATATACCGAATTCAAAACTAGAAATATTTTCGCATTACATTCCGGTGCACGGCTGAAAATTAATTTCCTAATAAAAAAACACATTTCCAAATGAATGACGTAAATATTTTTTCGTTTTAAAGGTGTTCGCCTGCGTGAATTTTTAGAAATGTAAAATAAAGTAAAACGGAATACATTGTTTAAACAATGAAACCATTGTTAGGAAATCCTAGAAACTGATATACCGAATACAAAATATGCGATATTTTCGAAATAAATTCCGGGGCACTGCTGAAAATATATTTTCTAACAAATAAGCACATTTTCAAAGGAATGATGTAAAAATTTTTCGGTTTTAATGTAGTTCGCCAGTGTGAGTTTTTAGAAATGTAAAATAAAGTAAAACCGAATATTGTTTAAACAATGAAACCATTGAATAATAAATACGTGAATAATCACATTGCTAACGAATCGTAAACCAACTTAGTGAAATTGTCCAAGACGGGAATCGATCCCGGGCCCCTGGAGCTCCAGGGCTCTACCAGTAAGCCACAAGGACGGTGCCCAGCTTGGCATCTGTCACTTATATAAGTCTGTTTTCGACTTGTTAGCAATGTGACTATTCACGTATTTAATATTCAATAATTTGAAGCGTAATTTCACTGCTGAAATGTAGCTGAAAAATTAATTAAAAATGTATATTCACCGATGCTGGGTTCATTTGCTACTCATGGTTCGCCACTAGATTGTGTGCTCATGAAGTCTTTTCCATCTAGTGCTGTGGTTGCAACTTTACCGACTTTTATAAGTGAGAGATGCCATAGTCCTTGTGGCTAAGTGGTAGAGCACTGGAGATGTATTCCATGGGACCGAGTTCGATTCCCGGCTTGGACATAAGCACATTTTCAAAGGAATGATGTAAAAATTTTTCGGTTTTAAAGTAGTTCGCCAGTGTCAGTTTTTAGAAATGTAAAATAAAGTAAAACAAAATACATATTTTAAACAATGAAACCATTGTTAGGGAACCCTGGAAATTGATATACCGAATACAAAACACGCAATATTTTCGAATTAAATTTCGGTTCACGGATGAAAATTAATTTCCTAATAAAAAAACACATTTCCAAATGAATGACGTAAAAATTTGTCGGTTTTAAAGTTGTTCTCAAATGTGAGTTTTAGAAATGTAAAATATATTAAAACTGAATGCATTGTTTAAACAATGAGACCATTGTTGGGAAATCCTTGAAATATATATACCGAATACAAAACAAGCAATATTTTCGAATTAAATTTCTGTGCACGGCTGAAAATTAGTTTCCTAATAAAAAAGCCTATTTACAAATGAATGACGTAAAAAAATTTCGGTTTTAAAGTAGTTCACCTGTGAGAGTTTTTAGAAATGTAAAATAAAGTAAAACCGAATACATTGTTTAAACAATGAAACCATTGTTAGGAAATCCTAGAAACTGATATACCGAATACAAAATATGCGATATTTTCGAAATAAATTCCGAGGCACGGCTGAAAATTTATTTTCTAAGAAATAAGCACATTTTCAAATGAAAAACGTAAAAATTTTTCAGTTTTAAAGTAGTTCGCCAGTGTGAGTTTTTAGAAATATAAAATAACTTAAAACCGAATACATGGTTTAAACAATGAAACCATTGTTGAGAAATCCTGGAAACTGATATACCGAATACAAAACACGCAATATTTTCAAATTAAATTGCGGTGCACAGCTGAAAATTAATTTTCTAATAAATAAGCACATTTCCAAATGAAAGACGTAAAAATTTCTCG
>OZ010797.1:8293832-8383832 GCA_963932465.1 Maratus speciosus
GTTTAAAAGTTGTTCGCCTGTGTGAATTTTTAGAAATGTAAAATGAAGAAAAACCGAATACATTGTTTAAACAATGAAACCATTGTTAGGGAACCCTGGAAACTGATATACCGAATATAAAACACGATATATTTTCGCATTAAATTCCGGTGCACGGCTGAAAATTAATTTCCTAATAAAAAAGCCTATTTACAAATGAATGAAGTAAAAATTTTTCTGATTTAAAGTAGTTTTCCAGTGTGAGTTTTTAGAAATGTAATATAAGGTAAAACCGAAGACATTGTTTAAACAATGAAACCATTGTTAGGAAATCTTGGAAAATGATATACCGAATTCAAAACTAGCAATAATTTCGCATTACATTCCGGTGCACGGCTGAAAATTAATTTCCTAATAAAAAAGCACATTTCCAAATGAATGACGTAAATATTTTTTCGTTTTAAAGGTGTTCGCCTGCGTGAATTTTTAGAAATGTAAAATAAAGTAAAATTGAATTCATATTTTAAACAATGAATCCATTGTTAGGAAATCCTCTAAACTGATATAGCGAATACAAAACACGCAATATTTTCGAATTAAATTCCGGTGCACGGCTCAAAATTAATTTCCTAATAAAAAAGCACATTTCCAAATGAATGACGTAAAACTTTTTCGGTTTTAAAGTAGTTCACCTGTGTGAGTTTTTAGAAATGTAAAATAAAGTAAAGCGGATAACATTGTTTAAACAATGAAACCATTGTTAGGAAATCCTAGAAACTGATATACCGAATACAATATATGCGATATTTTCGAAATAAATTCCGGGGCACCGCTGAAAATATATTTTCTAAGAAATAAGCACATTTTCAAAGGAATGATGTAAAAATTTTTCGGTTTTAAAGTTGTTCTCAAATGTGAGATTTTAGAAATGTAAAATAAAGAAAAACTGAATACATTGTTTAAACAATGAAACCATTGTTAGGGAATCCTGAAAACTCATATATCCAATAGAAGACACGATATATTTTCGCATTAAATTCCGGTGCACGGCTGAAAATTAATTTCCTAATAAATAAGCACATTTAAAAATGAATGACGTAAAAATTTCTCGGTTTTAAAGTTGTTCGCCTGCGTGAATTTTTAGAAATGTAAAATGAAGCAAAACCGAATACATTGTTTAAACAATGATACCATTGTTAGGGAATCATGGAAACTGATATACCCAATACAAAACATGATATATTTTCGCATTAAATTCCAGTGCTCGGGTGAAAATTAATTTCCTAATAAAAAAGCACATTTCCAAATGAATTACGTGAAAAATTTTCGGTTTTAAAGCAGTTCCCCTGTATGAGTTTTTAGAAATGTGAAATAAAGTAAAACCGAACACATTGTTTAAACAATGAAACCATTGTTAGGAAATCCTAGAAACTGATATACAGAATACAAAATATGCAATATTTTCGAAATAAATTCCGATGGACAGCTGAAACTTAATTTCCTATTAAAAACGCACATTTCCAAATGAATGACGTAAATATTTTTCCGTTTTAAAGGTGTTCGCCAGTGTGAATTTTTAGAAATATAAAATAAATTAAAACTGAACGCATAATTTAAACAATGAAACCATTGTTACTGAATCCTGGTAATTGATATACCAAATACAAAACACGCAATATTTTCGCATTTAATTTCGGTGCAGGGCTGAATACTAATTTCCTAATAAAAAAGCTCATTTCCAAATGAATCACGTAAATATTTTTCCGTTTTAAAGGTGTTCGCCTGTGTGAATTTTTAGATGTTAAAATAAAGTAAAACTGAATACATTGTTTAAACAATGAAACCATTGTTGGGAAATCGTAGAAACTGATATACCGAATACAAAACAGGCAATATTTTCGAATTAAATTCCGGAGCACGGCAGAAAATTTATTTCCCAATAAATAAGCACATTTCTAAATGAATGACGTAAACATTTTTCGGTTTTAAAGTAGTTTGCCTGTGTGAGGTTTTAGAAATGTAAAATAAAGTAAAACCAAATACATATTTTAAACAATGAAACCATTGTTTGGGAATCATGGAGACTGATATACCGAATAAAAAACACGCAATATTTTCGCATTACACTCCGGTGCACGGCTGAAAATTAATTTCCCAGTAAAAAAGCACAATTCCAAATTAATGACGTAAATATTTTTTCGTTTTAAAGGTGTTCGCCCGTGTGAATTATTAGGAATGTAAAATAAAGTAAAACAGAATACATTGTTTAAACAATGAAGCCATTATTAGGAAATCCTAGAAACCGATATACCGAATACAAAACACGCAATATTTTCGAATTAAATTCCGGTGCACGGCTGAAAATTAATTTTCAAATAAATAAGCACATTTCCAAATGAATGACGTAAAAAAATTTCGGTTTTAAAGTAGTTCAACTGTGTGAGTTTTTTGAAATGTAAAATAAAGTAAAACCGAATCCATTGTTTAAACAATGAAACCATTGTTTGGGAATCATGGAGACTGATATACCGAATAAAAAACACGCAATATTTTCGAATTAAATTCCGGTGCACGTCTGAAAATTAATTTCCTAATAAAAAAGCACATTTCCAAATGAATGAAGTACAATTTTTTTGTTTTTAAAGTAGTTCACCAGTGTGAGTTTTTTGAAATGTAAAATAAAGTAAAACCGAATCGACATTGTGGCTTAGTGGTAGACCACTGGAAATCTGTTCCAGGGGACCGGGTTCGATTCCCGGCTTGGACATTCTTCACTAAGTATACACGTATTTAATATTCAATACTTTCAAGCGTAATTTCACTGCTGAAAAGTAGTTGAAAAATTAATTAAAAAATGAAAACCATTGTTAGGGAATCCTGGAAACTGATATACCGAATAGAAAACACGCAATATTTTCGAATTAAATTTACGTGCACGATTGAAAATTAATTTCCTAATAAATAAGCACATTTCCAAATGAATGACGTAAAAATTTTTCGGTTTTAAAGTTTTCGCAAATGTGAGATTTTAGAAATATAATATAAAGTAAAACCTAATACAATGTTTAAACAATGAAACCATTGTTAAGGAATCCTAAAAACTGCTGCACCGAACACAAAATATGCAATATTTTCGAATTAAATTCCGGTGCACGGTTGAAAATAATTTTTCTAAGAAATAAGCACATTTCCAAATGAATGGCGTAAACATTTTTCGTTTTTAAACTAGTTCGCCTGTGTGAGTTTATAGAAATATAAAATAAAGTAAAACCGAATACATTTCTTACACAATGAAACCATTATTAGGAAATCCTGGAAACTGATATACCGAATACAAAACACGCAATATTTTCGAATTAAATACCGGTGAACGGCTGAAAATTAATTTTCAAATAAATAAGCACATTTCCAAATGAATGACGTAAAAAAAGTTCGGTTTTAAAGTAGTTCACCTGTGTGAGTTTTTGAAATGTAAAATAAAGTAAATCCGAATCCATTGTTTAAACAATGAAACCATTGTTAGGAAATCCTAGAAACTGCTGCACCGAACACAAAACATGCAATATTTTCGAATTAAATTTAGGTGCACGGTTGAAAATTAATTTCCTAATAGATAAGCGCATTTCCAAATGAATGACGTAAAAATTTTCGATTTTAAAGTTGTTCGCCTGTGTGAGTTTATAGAAATATAAAATAAAGTAAAACCGAATACACTGCTTAAACAATGAAACCATTGTTAGGAAATCCTGGAAACTGATATACCGAATACAAAACACGCAATATTTTCGAATTAAATACCGGTGCACGGCTGAAAATTAATTTTCAAATAAATAAGCACATTTCCAAATGAATGACGTAAAAAAAGTTCGGTTTTAAAGTTGTCCACCTGTGTGAATTTTTGGAAATGTAAAATAAAGTAAAACTGAATGCATTGTTTAAACAATGAAACCATTGTTAGGAAATCCTAGAAACTGCTGCACCGAACACAAAACATGCAATATTTTCGAATTAAATTTAGGTACACGGCTGAAAATTAATTTCCTAATAGATAAGCACATTTCTAAATGAATGACGTAAAAATTTTTCGATTTTAAAGTTGTTCGCCTGTGTGAATTTTTAGTAATATGAAATAAAGTAAAACCTAATACAATGTTTAAACAATGCAACCATTGTTAAGGAATCCTAAAAACTGCTGCACCGTACACAAAACATGCAATATTTTCGAATTAAATTCCGGTGCACGGCTGAAAATAAATTTTCTAAGAAATAAGCACATTTCCAAATGAATGACATAAACAGTTTTCGTTTTTAAACTAGTTCGCCGGTGTGAGTTTATAGAAATATAAAATAAAGTAAAACCGAATACATTGCTTAAACAATGAAACCATTGTTAGGAAATCCTGGAAACTGATATACCGAATACAAAACACGCAATATTTTCGAATTAAATACCGGTGCACGGCTGAAACTTAATTTTCAAATAAATAAGCACATTTCCAAATGAATGACGTAAAAAAAGTTCGGTTTTAAAGTAGTTCACCTGTGTGAGTTTTTTTGAAATGTAAAATAAAGTAAAACCGAATCCATTGTTTAAACAATGAAACCATTGTTTGGGAATCATGCAGACTGATATACCGAATAAAAAACACGCAATATTTTCGAATTAAATTCCGGTGCACGTCTGAAAGTTAGTTTTCTAATAAAAAAGCACATTTCCAAATGAATGAAGTACAATTTTTTTGTTTTTAAAGTAGTTCACCAGTGTGAGTTTTTTGAAATGTAAAATAAAGTAAAACCGAATCGACCGTGTGGCTTAGTGGTAGACCACTGGAAATCTGTTCCAGGGGACCGGGTTCGATTCCCGGCTTGGACATTCTTCACTAAGTATACACGTATTTAATATTCAATAATTTCAAGCGTAATTTCACTGCTGAAAAGTAGTTGAAAAATTAATTAAAAAATGAAAACCATTGTTCGGGAATCCTGGAAACTGATATAACGAATAGAAAACACGCAATATTTTCGAATTAAATTTAGGTGCACGACTGAAAATTAATTTCCTAATAAATAAGCACATTTCCAAATGAATGACATAAACATTTTTCGTTTTTAAATTAGTTCGCCTTTGTGAGTTTATAGAAATATAAAATAAAGTAAAACCGAATACACTGCTTAAACAATGAAACCATTGTTAGGAAATCCTGGAAACTGATATACCGAATACAAAACACGCAATATTTTCGAATTAAATACCGGTGCACGGCTGAAAATTAATTTTCAAATAAATAAGCACATTTCCAAATGAATGACGTAAATATTTTTTCGTTTTAAAGGTGTTCGCCCGTGTGAATTATTAGGAATGTAAAATAAAGTAAAACAGAATACATTGTTTAAACAATGAAGCCATTATTAGGAAATCCTAGAAACCGATATACCGAATACAAAACACGCAATATTTTCGAATTAAATTCCGGTGCACGGCTGAAAATTAATTTTCAAATAAATAAGCACATTTCCAAATGAATGACGTAAAAAAATTTCGGTTTTAAAGTAGTTCAACTGTGTGAGTTTTTTGAAATGTAAAATAAAGTAAAACCGAATCCATTGTTTAAACAATGAAACCATTGTTTGGGAATCATGGAGACTGATATACCGAATAAAAAACACGCAATATTTTCGAATTAAATTCCGGTGCACGTCTGAAAATTAATTTCCTAATAAAAAAGCACATTTCCAAATGAATGAAGTACAATTTTTTTGTTTTTAAAGTAGTTCACCAGTGTGAGTTTTTTGAAATGTAAAATAAAGTAAAACCGAATCGACATTGTGGCTTAGTGGTAGACCACTGGAAATCTGTTCCAGGGGACCGGGTTCGATTCCCGGCTTGGACATTCTTCACTAAGTATACACGTATTTAATATTCAATACTTTCAAGCGTAATTTCACTGCTGAAAAGTAGTTGAAAAATTAATTAAAAAATGAAAACCATTGTTAGGGAATCCTGGAAACTGATATACCGAATAGAAAACACGCAATATTTTCGAATTAAATTTACGTGCACGATTGAAAATTAATTTCCTAATAAATAAGCACATTTCCAAATGAATGACGTAAAAATTTTTCGGTTTTAAAGTTTTCGCAAATGTGAGATTTTAGAAATATAATATAAAGTAAAACCTAATACAATGTTTAAACAATGAAACCATTGTTAAGGAATCCTAAAAACTGCTGCACCGAACACAAAATATGCAATATTTTCGAATTAAATTCCGGTGCACGGTTGAAAATAATTTTTCTAAGAAATAAGCACATTTCCAAATGAATGGCGTAAACATTTTTCGTTTTTAAACTAGTTCGCCTGTGTGAGTTTATAGAAATATAAAATAAAGTAAAACCGAATACATTTCTTACACAATGAAACCATTATTAGGAAATCCTGGAAACTGATATACCGAATACAAAACACGCAATATTTTCGAATTAAATACCGGTGAACGGCTGAAAATTAATTTTCAAATAAATAAGCACATTTCCAAATGAATGACGTAAAAAAAGTTCGGTTTTAAAGTAGTTCACCTGTGTGAGTTTTTGAAATGTAAAATAAAGTAAATCCGAATCCATTGTTTAAACAATGAAACCATTGTTAGGAAATCCTAGAAACTGCTGCACCGAACACAAAACATGCAATATTTTCGAATTAAATTTAGGTGCACGGTTGAAAATTAATTTCCTAATAGATAAGCGCATTTCCAAATGAATGACGTAAAAATTTTCGATTTTAAAGTTGTTCGCCTGTGTGAGTTTATAGAAATATAAAATAAAGTAAAACCGAATACACTGCTTAAACAATGAAACCATTGTTAGGAAATCCTGGAAACTGATATACCGAATACAAAACACGCAATATTTTCGAATTAAATACCGGTGCACGGCTGAAAATTAATTTTCAAATAAATAAGCACATTTCCAAATGAATGACGTAAAAAAAGTTCGGTTTTAAAGTTGTCCACCTGTGTGAATTTTTGGAAATGTAAAATAAAGTAAAACTGAATGCATTGTTTAAACAATGAAACCATTGTTAGGAAATCCTAGAAACTGCTGCACCGAACACAAAACATGCAATATTTTCGAATTAAATTTAGGTACACGGCTGAAAATTAATTTCCTAATAGATAAGCACATTTCTAAATGAATGACGTAAAAATTTTTCGATTTTAAAGTTGTTCGCCTGTGTGAATTTTTAGTAATATGAAATAAAGTAAAACCTAATACAATGTTTAAACAATGCAACCATTGTTAAGGAATCCTAAAAACTGCTGCACCGTACACAAAACATGCAATATTTTCGAATTAAATTCCGGTGCACGGCTGAAAATAAATTTTCTAAGAAATAAGCACATTTCCAAATGAATGACATAAACAGTTTTCGTTTTTAAACTAGTTCGCCGGTGTGAGTTTATAGAAATATAAAATAAAGTAAAACCGAATACATTGCTTAAACAATGAAACCATTGTTAGGAAATCCTGGAAACTGATATACCGAATACAAAACACGCAATATTTTCGAATTAAATACCGGTGCACGGCTGAAACTTAATTTTCAAATAAATAAGCACATTTCCAAATGAATGACGTAAAACAAGTTCGGTTTTAAAGTAGTTCACCTGTGTGAGTTTTTTTGAAATGTAAAATAAAGTAAAACCGAATCCATTGTTTAAACAATGAAACCATTGTTTGGGAATCATGCAGACTGATATACCGAATAAAAAACACGCAATATTTTCGAATTAAATTCCGGTGCACGTCTGAAAGTTAGTTTTCTAATAAAAAAGCACATTTCCAAATGAATGAAGTACAATTTTTTTGTTTTTAAAGTAGTTCACCAGTGTGAGTTTTTTGAAATGTAAAATAAAGTAAAACCGAATCGACCGTGTGGCTTAGTGGTAGACCACTGGAAATCTGTTCCAGGGGACCGGGTTCGATTCCCGGCTTGGACATTCTTCACTAAGTATACACGTATTTAATATTCAATAATTTCAAGCGTAATTTCACTGCTGAAAAGTAGTTGAAAAATTAATTAAAAAATGAAAACCATTGTTCGGGAATCCTGGAAACTGATATAACGAATAGAAAACACGCAATATTTTCGAATTAAATTTAGGTGCACGACTGAAAATTAATTTCCTAATAAATAAGCACATTTCCAAATGAATGACATAAACATTTTTCGTTTTTAAATTAGTTCGCCTTTGTGAGTTTATAGAAATATAAAATAAAGTAAAACCGAATACACTGCTTAAACAATGAAACCATTGTTAGGAAATCCTGGAAACTGATATACCGAATACAAAACACGCAATATTTTCGAATTAAATACCGGTGCACGGCTGAAAATTAATTTTCAAATAAATAAGCACATTTCCAAATGAATGACGTAAAAAAAAGTTCGGTTTTAAAGTAGTTCACCTGTGTGAGTTTTTTGAAATGTAAAATAAAGTAAAACCGAATCCATTGTTTAAACAATGAAACCATTGTTAAGAAATCATGGAAACTGGTATACCTAATACAAATCAGGCAATATTTTCGAATAAAATTCCGGTGCAGGTCTGAAAATTATTTTTCTAATAAAAAAGCAAAAATTAATTATAATTGTATATTCACCGATGATGGGTACATTTGCGTGTCATGTTTAGCCACGTGATTGTGTGCTCGTGAATACTTTTCCATCTAGTGCTGCGGTTGCAACCTTACCGACTTATATAAGTGAGAAATGCCGAGCTGGACATCGTCCTTGTGGCTTAGTGGTAGAGGACTGGAGATCTATTCCAGGGGACCGGGTTCGAATCCCGGCCTGGACATTTTTCACTACGTTGGTTTACGTCTTGTTAGCAATGTGATTATTCACGTATTTAATATTCAATAATTTCAAGCGTAATTTCACTGCTGAAAAGTAGTTAAAAAATTAATTAAAAAATGAAACCTTTGTTAAGAAATCCTGGAAACTGATGTACAAAACACGCAATATTTTCGCATTGAATTTCGGTGCACGGCTGAAATGGAATGTAAAATAAAGTAAAACCAAATACATTGTTTAAACAATGAAACCATTGTTAGGGAATCATGGAAACTGATATACCGAATAAAAAGCACGCAATATTTTCGCAATAAATTCCAGTGCACGGCTGAAAATTAATTTCCTAATAAAAAAGCACATTTCCAAATGAATGACGTGAAAAATTTTCGGTTTTAAAGCAGTTCCCCTGTATGAGTTTTTAGAAATGTGAAATAAAGTAAAACCGAATACATTGTTTAAACAATGAAACCATTGTTAGGAAATCCTAGAAACTGATATACAGAATACAAATTATGCAATATTTTCGAAATAAATTCCGGTGCACGGCTGAAACTTAATTTTCTAATAAATACGCACATTTCTAAAGGAATGTCGTTGTTCGCCAGTGTGAATTTTTAGAAATGTAAAATAAATTAAAACTGAATGCATAGTTTAAACAATGAACATTGTTATTGAATCCTGGTAACTGATATACCAAATACAAAACACGCAAAATTTTCGCATTAAATTTCGGTGCAGGGATGAATACTAATTTCCTAATAAAAAAGCTCATTTCCAAATGAATCACGTAAATATTTTTACCGTTTTAAAGGTGTTCGCCTGTGTGAATTTTTAGATGTTAAAATAAAGTAAAACCGAATATTGTTTAAACAATGAAACCATTGAATATTAAATACGTGAATAACCACATTCTAACAAATCGTAAACCAACTTAGTGAAAAATGTCCAAGACGGGAATCGATCCCGGGCCCCTGGAGCTTCAGTGCTCTACCACTAAGCCACAAGGACGGTGCCCAGCTTCGCATGTGTCACTTATATAAGTCTGTTTAGGACTTGTTAGCAATGTGATTATACGCGTAGTTAATTTTGAATAATTTCAAGCGTAATTTCACTGTTCAAAAGTAGTCTAAAAATTAATTAAAATTGTATATTCACCGAAGCTGGGTTCATTTGCTACTCATGTTTCGCCACTAAATTGTGTGCTCATGAACTCTTTTCCATCTAGTGCTATGGTTGATACCTTACCGACTTATATAAGTGAGAGATGCCAAGCTGGGCATCGACCTTGTGGCTTAGTGGTAGACCACTGGAAATCTGTTCCAGGGGACCGGGTTCGATTTCCGCCTTGGACATTTTTCACTAAGTTGGTTTACGACTTGTTAGCAATGTGATTATACACGTATTTATTATTCCGTAATTTCACTGCGGAAAAGCAGTTGAAAAATTAATTAAAATTGAAAACCATTGTTAGGGAATCCTGGAAACTGGTATACCGAATACAAAACACGCAATATTTTCGAATTAAATTCCGGTGCATGGCATAAAATTAATTTCCTAATAAATAAGCACATTTCCAAATGAAGGATTTAAAAATTTTTCGGTTTTAAAGTTGTTCGCAAATGTGAGTTTTTAGAAATATAAAATAAAGTAAAACCGAATACATTGATTAAACAATGAAACCATTGTTAAGGAATCCTAAAAACTGCTCTACCGAACACAAAACATGCAATATTTTCGAATTAAATTCCGGTGAACGGCTGAAAATTAATTTTCTAAGAAATAAGCACATTTCCAAATGAATGACGTAAAAATTTTTAGGTTTTAAAGTAGTTCGCCTGTGTGAGTTTTTAGAAATATAAAATAAAGTAAAACCGAATACATTTTTTAAACAATGAAACCATTGTTAAGAAATCCTGGAAACTGATATACCGAATACAAAACAGGCAATATTTTCGAATTAAATTCCGTTGCACGGCTGAAAATTAATTTTCTAATAAATAAGCACATTTCCAAATGAATGACATAAAAAATTTTCGGTTTTAATGTAGTTCACCTGTGTGAGTTTTTTGAAATGTAAAATAAAGTAAAACCGAATCCATTGTTTAAACAATGAAACCATTGTTAGGAAATCCTAGAAACTGATATACCGAATACAAAATATGGAATATTTTCGAAATAAATCCTGGTGCACTGCTGAAAATTTATTTTCTAAGAAATAAGCACATTTTCAAATGAATGATGTAAAAATTTTTCGGTTTTAATGTAGTTCGCAAGTGTGAGTTTTTTGAAATATAAAATAAAGTAAAACCGAATATATTGTTTAAACAATGAAACCATTGTTAAGAAATCCTGGAAACTGATATACCTAATACAAAACAGGCAATATTTTCGAATTAAATTCCGGTGCACGGCTGAAAATTAATTTTCTAATAATTATCTGCAATAATTTCTAATAATAATCTGCAAAAATTAATTATAATTGTATATTCACCGATGATGGGTTCATTTGCATGTCATGTTTCGCCACGTGATTGTGTGCTCGTGAAGACTTTTCCATCTAGTGCTGCGGTTGCAACCTTACCTACTTATATAAGTGAGAGATGCCAAGTTGGGCATCGTCATTGTGGCTTAGTGGTAGAGGACTGGAGATCTATTCCAGGGGACCGGGTTCGATTCCCGGTTTGGACATTTTTCACTACGTTGGTTTACGACTTGTTAGCAATGTGATTATTCACGTATTTAATATTCAATAATTTCAAGCGTAATTTCACTGCTGAAAAGTACTTAAAAAATTAATTAAAAAAATGAAACCATTGTTAAGGAATCCTGGAAACTGATGTACAAAACACGCAATATTTTCGCATTGAATTTCGGTGCACGGCTGAAAATTAATTTCCTAATAAAAAAATCCCTGCTGGCCCGGCCTACAGGCAGAGGTAGATTTCGAAGTCAAGTATACTAATTTCACAAACAAAAACTAAATCATGATTAGAGATAAATCCACTTTAACATATTTATCTGGCCGCTTTTGGCGAGTTTTTATTTCATTTTTATATAATAGCTGGTTTTATAAGAATCATGTTAGGGCGGTATTAAAAAAAATACTTTTCCATGCTCAACAACTCGACATTTTCTGTCATAATTCCAGATTCATTTTTAATATAAAAAAAATATGAAACTTGCTGACGTGATTTTTGAAGAGATTTTTAAGCGACCTGTGTTTTTATTTTTTGTTCAATTAATTAAAACTTGATATATAAACAATTATTTTCTCAGAAGAACAATATTTTTCGTTTCTAACACAATCGCTTCGGGAAATTCCATTCAAAATGCCCACTTTGACATCATTTTTTGAAATATATTCTGCCTCTATCCAAAAATCGATCATTACAGTACATTATATAGTTTCTGAATAAGCGAATCTACCAATTAAAAACGTTTGTAAGTAAAAGTGAATTTAAAAATTAGTCAGAAAATAAGCAGTTTGGATTTGAGTGACAATGATTTTTCCAACACAATCCACTTCGGTAGATTCGGTTCAAAGTGCCCTTTTTAACAGCATTTAAAAAAATATATATTCTGCCTCTATAAAACAATCGACCATTACGGTAGTTTATATAGTTTCTGAGTAAGAAAACGTACCATATGGAAGCCTTTGAGAGCAAAAATGAATTGTAAAATGAGTCAGAAAATAAGCAGTTTGGATTTGAATACACCCTTACTAAGATGATTTTTTTCCGTCAACCGCTATGTATTTTTAATTTGTTTTGCTGTAAGAATTGGTCCTATCCAAAACTTGTCTATATAGATGTTGTAGACAATATTAAGAAGATATATGATAAATTCACGGGAATCTTATATCTTTTTAATTGACGGAGTTAGGGATTTTTTCTTCTTCAAACCCCCTTTTTGTTTTCGTTTTTAATTTTTTTTGCGGTACGAATTGGTTCTATCAAAAACTTGTGAATATAAAAGTTGTAGATAATGTTAAGGAGATTTATAATAAAAGTAATTGGATTTGATATCTTGAGAATTGACGAAGTTATGATTTTTTTTCTTCCAAAAACCCAATTTTTTGCGCCCCTTGAGCCCATTTTTAACTTTATCAAAAATCTGTGATACATAAATTTTTGAACCTATTTTTAGAAGTAATAAAAATTTTAAACTGATTTGATATGTACAAAAATTAAGAAGTTGTGGGGGGTTTTCTCTTTTCACAAAACCCCTCCCTATTTCCATCCCCTTGGTCCGATTTTGCCCATTAACGAACTTGACCGAGATTTTATGGCCATTGATTTTATGTATCAGTTTGGAAGAGATTGGTGCAGAATTACGAAAGTTATCGTGTCCAGAAGAAAGTGATCTATTTAGATAGATAGATAGATAGATAGATAGATAGATATATAAAGTTTTTTACTGAGGGTGCTTTTGGGTTCTAGGGGTCATGATCGGTGCAGATTTGCAAAAAGTTTTCAGAAATTCCAACATAGGAACGATCCCAATAGGTAGTATTTCATACGAAATCTACCTAAAACCACATTTCCAAATGAAAAATATTTCGGTTTTAAAGTAGTTCGCCTGTGTGAGTTTTTAGATATGTAAAATAAAGTAAAACAGAATACATTGTTTAAACAATGAAGCCATTATTAGGAAATCGTAGAAACTGATATACCAAATACAAAACACGCAATATTTTCGAATTAATTTCCGGTGCACAGCTGAAAATTATTTCCTAATAAAAAAAACACATTTGCAAATGAATGACGTAAAAATGTTTCGGTTTTAAAGTTGTTCACCGTTGTGAATTTTTAGTAATATAAAATAAAGTAAAACCGAATACATTGTTTAAACAATGAAACCATTGTTAGGGAATCCTAAAAACTGCTGCACGGAACACAAAACATGCAATATTTTCGAATGAAATTCCGGTGCACGTCTGAAAATTAATTTCCTAATAAAAAAACACATTTCCAAATGAATGACGCAAAAATTTTTCGGTTTTAAAGTAGTTCACCAGTGTGAGTTTTTTGAAATGTAAAATAAAGTAAAACCGAATATTGTTAAAAAAATAAAATAATTGAATATTAAATACGTGAATAATCACATTGCTAACAAGTCGTAAACCAACTCAGTGAAAAATGTCCATGCCGGGAATAGATCCCGGGCCCCTGGAATATATCTCCATTGCTTTACCACTAAGCCACAAGGACGATACCCAGCTTGGCATCTGTCACTGTTTACGACTTGTTAGTAATGTGATTATTCGCGTATTTAATTTTCAATAATTTCAAGCGTAATTTCACTGCTGAAAAGTAGTCGAAAAATTAATTAAATAATGAAAACCTTTGTTAGGGAATCCTGGAAACTGATATGCCGAATACAAAATATGGAATATTTTCGAAATAAACCCCGGTGCACGGCTGAAAATTTATTTTCTAAGAAATAAGCACATTTTCAAATGAATGATGTAAAAATTTTTCGGTTTTAATGTAGTTGGCAAGTATGAGTTTTTATAAATGTAAAATAAAGTAAAACCGAATATATTGTTTAAACAATGAAACCATTGTTAAGAAATCCTGGAAACTGATATACCTAATACAAAACAGGCAATATTTTCGAATTAAATTCCGGTGCACGGCTGAAAATTAATTTTCTGATAATTATCTGCAATAATTTCTAATAATAATCTGCAAAAATTAATTATAATTGTATATTCACCGATGATGGGTTCATTTGCATGTCATGTTTCGCCACGTGATTGTGTGCTCGTGAAGACTTTTCCATCTAGTGCTGCGGTTGCAAACTTACCGACTTATATAATTGAGAAATGCCAAGCTGGGCATCGTCGTTGTGGCTTAGTGGTGGAGGACTGGAGATCTATTCCAGGGGATCGGGTTCGAATCCCGGCTTGGACATTTTCACTACGTTGGTTTACGACTTGTTAGCAATGTGATTATTCACGTATTTAATATTCAATAATTTCAAGCGTAATTTCACAGCTGAAAAATAGTTAAAAAATTAATTAAAAAATGAAACCATTGTTAAGGAATCCTGGAAACTGATATACAAAACACGCAATATTTTCGCATTGAATTTCTGTGCACGGCTGAAAATTAATTTCCTAATGAAAAAGCACATTTCCAAATGAATGACGTAAAAAAATTTCGTTTTAAAGGTGTTCGCCTGTGTGAATTTTTAGGAATATAAAATAAAGTAAAACCAAATACATTGTTTAAACAATGAAACCATTGTTAGGGAATCATGGAAACTGATATACCGAATAAAAAGCGCGCAATATTTTCGCATTACATTCCGGTGCACGGCTGAAAATTAATTTCCTATTAAAAAAGCACATTTCCAAATGAATGACGCAAATGCTTTTTCGTTTTAAAGGTGTTCGCCTGTGTGAATTATTAGAAATGTAAAATAAAGTAAAACCGAATATTGTTTAAACAATGAAACCATTGAATACTAAATACGTGAATAATCACATTCCTAACAAGTCGTACACCAACTTAGGGAAAAATGTCCAACCCGGGAATCGATCATTGGACCCTGGACCACTAAGCCACAAGGACGATGCCCAGCTTGGCATCGCTCACTTATATAAGTCTGTTAACGACTTTGTAGCAATGTGATTATTCACGTATTTAATATTCAATAATTTCAAGCGTAATTTCACAGCTGAAAAGTAGTTAAAAAATTAATTAAAAAATGAAACCATTATTAAGGAATCCTGGAAACTGATATACCAAATACAAAACACGCAATATTTTCGCATTACACTCTAAATTAAAATGTCTGAAATTCAGACACTTAAGTGTCTGAAATGGAGTGTTCAATTTTCAGACATTTTAAAATGTCTGAATTTTTTCAGACACTTTTTGCGTCTGAATTTCAGACACTTCAAACGTCTGAATCGCATCCATTTTTTTGTAAGCATCATACGTAGCCATGTTTGACCACGTTGAATCCTGGAAAAATATTTGGCTGTGGTCCTGCCCCTCCCCCCCCCCCCCAATACAGCCTGATTTTTTTGGTGCTCTCAGTTTTGGTATACAATTTTCGTTACGTTGATAATTTAAATCTTTTACGACATTGTACTGATTATAATCAATATCTTGAACTTCAGGAGTAGAACAAGATTAAAAAACAAAAAATATTTATCTAAATATTAGATTTTTTTAAATTTATTTTGTTTTTAACCTTATTTTACTTTAAAAGTTCAAAATATTGATTATAATCAGTACAATTTCGAAACAGATTTAAAATATAAGCTTTACAAATATTGCACATCAAATTTGGGGGCACTACAGTCGTAGGGGGACGGGGTACTTCCCAGTTTGCCCTTCCTTTAATCAAGAAGTACTTTTGCAAAAAACGCAACCCTGCATTATAGTTGTCTAAATTGAGATGTCCGATATTCGGGAGTATCCGTTGTGGAGGTTAATGAACATTCTCGAATAGCGAACACCTCTATTTAACGAATACTTTTTTAATCAGCAGACATACATATTTGTATATTTTTACCTCAAAAAAGTAGACATCTCCAATTATCGGACAAATTCCGCGTTCCCGAAGTGTTCGCTATTAAGGGCTTTTAAGGTACATAGATAAATATATATATATATATATTTTATAATCTTTTCCTACTCTAAAAGTTCAAAATATTTATTATACTCGGTTGAATGTGGAAAAAGATTTAAAATATCAGATGTACGAAAATTGCAAAAATCCCCCCCCCCCCCAAAAAAAATGAAAATATAAAAAAATATATTGCCACATAGGCAATTTTACATATACATCACTTGATAATCACAACAGCCATTTAACTATGAATAATGAAAATAAATAAATAAATATTCTACTTTAATAACATTGGGGAAAAAATGACTTTGGTATTTTGTTAAATATATTTGCGTTTTTAAACTTGTCCTACTCTAAAAGTTCAAAACTTTCATTATAATCAGTGCAAGATTTAAGATATCAGCTTTACAAAAATTCATGCAAAATCCCCCCCCCCTCCACCCCCCCCCCCAAAAAATGAAAATACTTATTTAAAAATTATGTTTTTAAAAAATTTATATTTCCACATAGGCAAGTTTTTATGTAGATCAGAGGGTACTCACAAAAGCTATTCAACTATCAATAAAAACAAATAAGTACATATTCTATATTAAAAACATGAGGAAAAAATAACTTATGATTTCCAAACTTCTTTCGTCTTAAATATATACAGTAACATCTGTCATTTTTGTATTTTTCGTATAAGTGCATATAAATAAAGTTACCACACTTTTAAATACGAAATCTAGTTAGAGGTTTTTACTTTTTCCCATTATAAATTTCAAATTACTTTTTTATTAAAAATAATAAAAAAATCAGTATTAGAGTTGATTGCAAATCAAATACATATGTATATTTTTACAGGCAGCTTCATATAATAGACGAGTCTCATTTACTTTATTTATCTTTTTTTAATCTGCGGTTTTATGCCAGGAAGTAAGAAAGCATTAGGTCATCTTTCAAAGTTTTTTTTTATCTTTACTTCCTTGTGGCCGTCATTTACTGCGAGATAAAAATTATCCATTGAAACTAAGAACTGACATTGAATATATAATTCGTAATAAAAAAGAACGTCATAAGTTTAAAAATATATACTTCTAGAATTAGTGGGGTTTTTTACGAACAGATTCAAAACTAATTAAATTTCATGCAGGATTTTGTTTAGTACAATAAATAAAATCATAAAATACACTAATTTTACTACTATAAAGAAACTTACTTGAGTTGCTGCAAGAGGTAAGAAATATTCCTCGATTTGAAATTTTAAAAACTACCACAACCACAGTGAGGGAGAAAGACTTTCATCAGTTTAAAAGGTAATCCATAATACATCCGACTAGCCATATTTAAAGGATGAGATGTTTCATCCTAAAAACAGGACCCGCCAGACAAAAGTTTCTTTTTTTTTTGCCAGCTTCGACAGGACGAAGATGAATAACACAATATTATTGATATAAATTGATACGAGTTAACACTAAGCCCATTGCACACGCTTTGTAGAATTTCCGGGTGTAATCTTCAACCGTCGTCTACTTCTGTTCTGTGTCTATCCCGCCCTTGTATCGACGACAGCTTCTAAGAGACATTTGATGCCGAGCACACACGTCAGATGTATGTATTCAATAAATACATAATCCAAGTTAATACGAATTAAAATCACAGTACTTCACATTTCGCAAAAAACGAATTAAAATACACGCGTACATAAAAACAAACTTTGTTTGAATTACCGTATACCACTTCGAACGAAGACATCTAAAACGCATGCGCAACTGGGAGTGCTAGTGCCCCCTGGTGGTTATTGCGTCGGAAGAATCAAAAATTAAGACACGTTTAAAGCAATGAAGTGTCTTAAAATAAGACGTTTGCGGATATTTTAGACATTATTCTCAGTTCGTTTACACCATGGTCATAGTAAGACGCTTATGTATCTTAAATTAAGACATCTATAGTGTCTTAATTTTCAGATTAAGACACTTAAGTGTCTAAAATTCTTTTTCAGTCACATATGTGTCTAAATTTAAGACGCTTCTATTTGCAGTGTAAATTCCGGTGCCCGGCTGAAAATTAATTTCGCAATAAATATGCACATTAACTGATGAATGAAGTAATCATTTTTCGGTTTTAAAGTTGTTCCCCTGTGTGAGTTTTTAGAAATGTAAAATAAAGTAAAACCGAATACATTGTTTAAACAATGAAACCATTGTTAGGATATTAGATGATTTATTTACCAACTAGAATAATTGTATTAATATTAATCTACTGCATTGTTAGGATATCCCAAATAACTGATATACTGAATACAAAACATGCAATATTTTCGATTTAAATTCCGGTGCACGGCTAAAAGTTAATTTCCTAATAAATTAGCACATTTCCAAATGAATGACGTAAAATATTTGCCGTTTTAAAGGTGTTCTCCTGTGCGAATTTTTAGAAATTTAAAATGAAGTAAAACCGATAATGGAAAAATGAAACCATTGTTAGAAAATGCTGTAAACTGTTATACCGAATACAAAACACGAAATATTTTCGAATTAAATTCCGATGCACGGCTGAAAGTGTTTTTCGTAATAAATTAGCTCATTTCCAAATGAATGACGTAAAAATTTTTCCGTTTTAAAGTAGATCGGCAAGGTGAGTTTTTTGAAATGTAAAATAAAGAAAAACTGAATACATTGTTTAAAGAATGAAACCATTGTTAGGAAATCCTATAAACTGATATACCGAATACAAAACACGCAATATTTTCGAATTAAATTCCAGTTCACGGCTGAAAATTAATTTCCTAATAAAAAAGCACATTTCCAAATGAATGACGTAAAATTTTTCGGTTTTAAAGTTGTTCTCAAATGTGAGTTTTTAGAAATGTAAAATGAAGTAAAACTGAATGCATTGTTTAAACAATGAAACCATTGTTAGGAAATCTTGGAAAATGATATACCGAATACAAAACACGCAATATTTTCGAATTAAACTCTGGTGCACGGCTGAAAATTAATTTTCAAATAAATAAGCACATTTCCAAATGAAAGACGTATAAATTTCTCGGTTTTAAAGTTGTTCGAATGTGGAAATTTTTAGAAATGTAAAATGAAGAAAAATCGAATACATTGTTTAAACAATGAAACCATTGTTAGGGAATCCTGGAAACTGATATACCGAATAAAAAACACGCAATATTTTCGCATTACATTCCGGTGCACGGCTTAAAATTAAATTCCTAATTAAAAAGCACATTTCCAAATGAATGACGTAAATATTTTTTCATTTAAAGGTGTTCGCCGGTGTGAATTTCTAGAAATGTAAAATAAAGAAAAACTGAATACATTGTCTAAACAATGAAACCATTGTTAGGAAATCCTATAAACTGATATACCGAATACAAAACACGCAATATTTTGGAATTAAATTCCGGTGCACGGCTCAAAATTAATTTTCTAATTAATAAGCACATTTCCAAATGAAAGACGTAAAAATTTCTCGGTTTTAAAGTTGTTCGCCTGTGTGAATTTTTAGAAATGTAAAATGAAGCAAAACCGAATACATTGTTTAAACAATGAAACCATTGTTAGGGAACCCTGGAAATTGATATACCGAATACAAAACATGCAATATTTTCGAATTAAATTCCGGTGCACGGCTGAAAATTAATTTCCTAATAAAAAAGCACATTTCCAAATGAATGACGTAAAATTTTTCGGTTTTAAAGTTGTTCTAAATGTGAGTTTTTAGAAATGTAAAATGAAGTAAATCTGAATGCATTGTTTAAACAATGAAACCATTGTTATGAAATCTTGAAAATGATATACCGAATACAAAACACGCAATATTTTCGAATTACATTCCGGTGCACGGATGAAAATTAATTTCCTAATAAAAAAGCACATTTCCAAATGAATGTCGTAAAAATTTTTCGGTTTTAAAGTTGTTCTCAAATGTGAGTTTTTAGAAATGTAAAATAAAGAAAAACCGAATACATTGTTTAAACAATGAAACCATTGTTAGGGAATCCTGGAAACTGATATATCCAATGCAAAACACAATATATTTTCGCATCAAATTCCAGTGCACGGCTGAAAATTAATTTCCTAATAAAAAAGCATATTTACAAATGAATGAAGTAAAAATTTTTCGGTTTTAAAATTGTCCACCTGTGTGAGTTTTTTGAAATGCAAAATAAAGTAAAACAAAATATTGTTTAAACAATGAAAATATTGAATATTAAATACGTGAATAATCACATTGCTAACAAATCGTAAACCAACTTAGTGAAAAATGTCCAAGACGGGAATCGATCCCGGGCGCCTGGATCTCCAGTGCTCTACCACTAAGCCACAAGGACGATTCCCAGCTTGGCATCTGTCACTTATATAAGTCTGTTAACGACTTGTTAGCAATATGATTATTCACGTATTTAATATTCAATAATTTCTAGCGTAATTTCACTGCTGAAAACTAGTTCAAAAATTAATTATAAATATAAATTCACCGATGCTGGGTTCATTTGCTACTCATTTTTCGCCACTAGATTGTGTGCTCTTGAAGTCTTTTCCATCTAGTGCTGTGGTTGCAACCTTACCGACTTTTATAAGTGAGAGATGCCATCGTCCTTGTGGCTTAGTGGTAGAGCACTGGAGATCTATTCGCGGCTTGGACATAAGCACAATTTCAAATGAATTATGTAAAAATTTTTCGGTTTTAAAATAGTTCGCCAGTTTGTGTTTTTAGAATTTAAAATAAAGTAAAACCGAATACATTGTTTAAAAAATGAAACCATTGTTAGGGAATCCTGGAAACTGATATACCGAATAAAAAACACGCAATATTTTCGCATTACATTCCGGTGCACGGTTTAAAATTAAATTCCTAATTAAAAAGCACATTTCCAAATGAATGACGTAAATATTTTTTCGTTTTAAAGGTGTTCGCCGGTGTGAATTTCTAGAAATGTAAAATAAAGTAAAACTGAATACATTGTTTAAACAATGAAACCATTGTTAGGAAATCCTATAAACTGATATACCGAATACAAAACACGCAATATTTTCGAATTAAATTCCGGTGCACGGCTGAAAATTAATTTTCTAATAAATAAGCACATTTCCAAATGAAAGACGTAAAAATTTCTCGGTTTTAAAGCTGTTGACTAGTGTGAATTTTTAGAAATGTTAAATGAAGCAAAACCGAATACATTGTTTAAACAATGAAACCATTGTTAGGGAATCCTGGAAATTGATATACCGAATACAAAACACGCAATATTTTCGAACTAAATTCCGGTGCACGGCAGAAAATTAATTTCCTAATAAAAAAGCACGTTTCCAAATGAATGACGTAAAAATTTTTCGGTTTTAAAGTTGTCCTCAAATGTGAGTTTTTAGAAATGTAAAATAAAGTAAAACCGAATATATTGTTTAAAAAATGAAACCATTGTTAGGGAATCCTGGAAACTGATATACCGAATAAAAAACACGCAATATTTTTGCATTACATTCCGGTGCACGGCTTAAAATTAAATTCCTAATTAAAAAGCACATTTCCAAATGAATGACGTAAATATTTTTTCGTTTTAAAGGTGTTCGCCGGTGTGAATTTCTAGAAATGTAAAATAAAGTAAAACTGAATACATTGTTTAAACAATGAAACCATTGTTAGGAAATCCTATAAACTAATATACCGAATACAAAACACGCAATATTTTCGAATTAAATTCCGGTGCACGGCTGAAAATTAATTTCCTAATAAAAAAGCACATTTCCAAATGAATGACGTAAAATTTTTCGGTTTTAAAGTTGTTCGCCTGCGTGAATTTTTAGAAATGTAAAATGAAGTAAAACTGAATTTAAACAATGAAACTATTGTTAGGAATTCTTGGAAAATGATATACCGAATACAAAACACGCAATATTTTCGCATTACATTCCGGTGCACGGCTGAAAATTAATTTCCTAATAAAAAAGCACATTTACAAATGAATGACGTAAATATTTTTTCATTTTAAAGGTGTTCGCCTGCGTGAATTTTTAGAAATGTAAAATAAAGTAAAACTGAATACATTGTTTAAACAACGAAACCATTGTTAGGAAATCCTATAAACTGAAATACCGAATACAAAACACAATATATTTTCGCATCAAATTCCGGTGCACGGCTCAAAATTAATTTCCTAATAAAAAAGCATATTTACAAATGAATGAAGTAAAAATTTTTCGGTTTTAAAGTTGTTCACCTGTGTGAGTTTTTTGAAATGCAAAATAAAGTAAAACAAAATATTGTTTAAACAATGAAAATATTGAATATTAAATACGTGAATAATCACATTGCTAACAAATCGTAAACCAACTTAGAGCAGATAATCCCTGCAATATTATTCACTGGCAATCTCTCTTATGATTTGAAAGCAAAAATGACACCCAAATAGTCTTTTCAGTTTTTTACCTTTTTGCATATTGGTATAGTCACTTTTTGTGATGGAATAACAGAATTGGGAATACTTACTTTCAGTAACTGGAGCTGCTATTTAAATTATTAAATGTTTTTACATGCTGAAATTTTTGTATATAGTGTTGACTCTTGAAAAAAAAGGGCCGCCGGGTGGGAATTTTTCAAAAGGGGAACACTATTCTATAAAAGGGTACATTTTTTCAAGAAGGGAACACTATTCTAAAAAAAGGGGCCTTTTTTTTTTTTTTTTTTTTGAAAAAGGGCACACTTGTACCTTGTTCACTAAAAATATTTTGAACCGGTTCGTTTATAGAGTCCCTAGAATTTGCGGTATTTTCCCAGGATAAATTGAATTGCCACAGGGCAAATAGGAAATGTTGAAAAGGGCAGCCGGACGCATCAGAAGGGTACTGTATATATTTTTTTTTATGCAACGGTCCCATCCCTCCAATTTATTGCTTGGGTAAATTGGAGGGAAATGAATTTCCTTTTTTGTATGTTTCAGACACTTTAGTATGAACTCATCATTAAGTCTGTGTTTTGAAATTTTAAGTAAAAATCATTTAAACATTTTAAATCGATAACATTGTTTTTGCACATTTTCATTTTAGGAACAATACTTTGATCCTATCGCTCAAGCTGGTATGGTTGAATGGAGGTTTAAAACAATGAGGTTAAATTTAACACCATCTCAAAAGAAGTACCAACAAAGAGGGCTATCAAAGAGGCACGTGATAATCCTGACGAGGTGTATTATCAGCAAGAAATAGAAGACTGGGTATAAATTTACATATTAATCTTAAATATATTTTCTAAGATTTATATTTGTCATTGGAATTTTTTTTTTTTTTTTTTTTTTTTTTTTTTTTTTTTGTCTGTGTGTGTGTGTGCGTTTTGTAATTGTTTTGTGACCTTACAGATACATATGTGAAAAAAAAAATCTGTTTTCATATTAATAAACTTCATACCTAGCATCTACACTATATTGCCATTAATGACCGGCAACTTTCAATTTTAGACATTTTGTTGAATATTTCTAAATATGCATGTTATATTCTTCTGGAATTTCAGGCTTGAAAAGAACAGGTATGATCTCATATTTAGCAATGTTGATTTGATAAGGGGATCAATTAGGGGGCAACAAAAAATCAAAGAAAAAAAATATATACTTGGGATCACCCTGTAAAATAAAATGCACGAAATGATCTATCGCTACCGAATATAAATAAACAGACATTGTGCAATATGTGTATTTTTTTGTGTAAGACTATTACGTATATTAATAGAGATATACCGATTTATTTAAAAAAATTAAATTCTTGCATGATTTTTGCTTATAACATGCAGAATTTTCAATCCAATTTAACGCCGGTTTCAGAAAAATTGACAAAATATAATAGAAACAATATAGTGCAATTGGAATATAAATATATTAAATATTTTAGGCAATATGAGCAGTTGTATGAAATAATTTTTATCTGTGCATGCGTGAACGATAACAAGGATCATTTTACATAATTTAATAGTCAACTCTATGGAGCAACTTATTTTTAAAAAATTAGTCAAATATCGTAAAAATTCAGAAAGATATCGGCGTTAAAGTGAGCAAATTTTTAGTTGTTCTTTAAAAGCAGCTGAATGATAAGAGATTTTCCACAAATTGTCTTTTTATTATTATTTTTTTTTAATTTTCATTTTTTATTGATGCTTTAGTTATTTTTGGATAACCACCAGAACGAGCCTATACCATGATCAAAAGAAGTATAAAAATTGAAGCATTTTTTCCAAATCTACTCGTTGACACTCACTAAATACTTTTTTCTGAAAATCAGTTAATAAAAATTGACAATTTGTGGAAAATCCCTTATCATTCAGCTGCTTTTAGAGAACAACTAAAAATTTGCTCACTTTAACGCCGATATCCTTCTGAATTTTTACGATATTTGACTAGATTTTTTTTAATAAGTTGCTCTATAGAGTTGACCATTAAATTATGTAAAATGATCCTTGATATCGTTCGCGCATGCACAGATAAAAATTATTTCATACAACTATTCATATTTCCTAAAATATTTAATATAGCTATATTCCAATTGCACTATATTGTTTCTATAATATTTTGTCAGTTTTTCTGAAACTGGTGTTAAATTGGGTTGAAAACCCTGCATGTTATAAGCAAAAAATATGCAAGAATTTTTTAATTTTTTTAAATAAATCGCTATATCTCTATTAATATACGTGCTATTCTTACACAAAAGAATACACATATTGCACAATGTCTGTTTATTTGTATTCGGTAGCGGTAGATCATTTCGTGCATTTTACAGGGTGATCCCAAGTGTTATTTTTTCTTTGATTTTTTGTTGGCCCCCTAATTGCCCCCCCCCCCCCCCATAACAAATCGACATTGTTAAATATGAGATCATACCTGTTTTTGTTTTTTTTTTATACTGAAATTCCAGCAGAATCTGTCAAGTATATTTCTAAATATTCGACATAATGTTTAAAATTGAAAATTGCCGGTCATTAATGGCCATATAGTGCATCTTTCCTATGTGTTTAGAATGCAGTGCTATCCAGTTTCAGTTCATTTATTTAGTATCATCTATCAATCAGATAATAATGCCTATCAATCAGCCCAATAATGCACATTTTCTTCCAAGATTAGATAGAAATCCATGACATGTGTTAGATTTGGAAGTTTTTCTTTTTTAATGATAGGTAATTTTTACTTTCTTCTATCTTTACAGGAAGAAAGTATTGGTTTCATGAAAATTTTCGAATTCCAGTTTTCGACGGATTTACATGTTTTATGAGTCAGAGATTCCAAAAAACATGTTTTTACAAAATGTCTGTCTGTGAGTCTGTCTGTCTGTATGTGACACAAATTTTGTGGGCGCTCTATCTCAAGAACTAATGGACGAAATTTCACAAAACTTCACATTTAGTTAGAGCTTGATATAAACTGGAACTGATTAGTTTTTGGTGAAAATCGCCCAACAGGTGGCGCTGCTATGCGGCATTTTTAACGATTTCTGCAATAGCTGTATCTCAAGAACTACTGCACGGATTTTCATAAAACTTCAGATTCAGTTAGTCCAGGATATAGTTTGGTGCTGATTACTTTTTTGTTAAAATCGCCCAACAGGTGGCGCTGGTATGCTGCATTGTTCATGATTATCGCAATAGCTCTAACTCAAGAAACTAGTATGTTGTGGCCATCACAAAACTTTCTTCTATATAAATCACGTCAATTAAATCGCTTAAATAGTACCAATTCATATCACAATATATCTGAATTTGAAGTTTGGTGAAAATTCGTGCATTAGTTCTTGTATAGAGCTATAGCGGAAATTCTGAAAAATGTAGTATAGCAGCGCCACCTGTTGAGCGATTTACACCAAAACATAAACAGCACTAATTGATATCAAGGTATACCTGAATCTGAAGTTTGATAAAAATTCATGCATTAGTTATTGAGATACAGCTGTGGCGGAAATTCTGAAAAATGCAGCATAGCAGCGCCACCTGTTGAGCGATTTGCACCAAAACATAAACAGCACTAATTCATATCATGGTGTACCTGAATCTGAAGTTTGTTGAAAATCCAAGTATTAGTTCTTGAGATAGAGCTATTGCGGAAATTGCAAAAAATGCCCAATAGCAGCGCCACCTTTTGAGCGATTTACACCAAAATCTATAAAATGTCTATTCATGTCAAGGACTAACTGAATCTGAAGTTTCATGAAAATCCGTGCATTAGTTCTTGAGATAGAGCCATTGCAGAAATCGTAAAAAATCCAGCATAGCAGCGCCACCTGTTGAGCGATTTACACCAACACGTAAACAGCATCAAGTCATATCAAGGACTAACTGACTCTGAAGTTTCATGAAAATCCGTGCATTAGTTCTTGAGATAGAGCCATTTCGGAAATCGTAAAAAAGGCAGCATAGCAGCGCCACCTGTTGAGCGATTTGCACCAAAATCTCTAAATTGTCTATTCATGTCAAGGACTAACTGAATCTGAAGTTTCATGAAAATCCGTGCATTAGTTCTTGAGATAGAGCCATTGCGGAAATCGTAAAAAAGGCAGCATAGCAGCGCCACCTGTTGAGCGATTTGCACCAAAATCTAATCAGCATCAATTTGTATCAGGGACTAACTGAATATGAATTTTTGTTAAATTCCGTGCATTAGTTCTTGAGATAGAGCGCCCACAAAATTTGTGTCACATACACACAGACAGACAGACGGACAGACAGACAGACAGACAGACTCACAGAGTCACAGACAGACATTTTGTAAAAACATGTTTTTTGGAATCTTTGAACCCTAAAACGTGTAAATCCGTCGAAAACCGGAATTCAAAAATTTTCATGAATCCAATACTTTCTTCTTGTAAAGATAGAAGAAAGTAAAAATGCACGAATTTTCATCAAACTTCAGATTCAGTTAGTCCCTGATATAAATTAGTGCTGCTTAATTTTTGGTGCAATTCGCCCAACAGGTGGCGCTGCTGTGCTGCATTTTTCACGATTTCCACAAGAGGTGTATCTCAAGAACTATTGCACGGATTTTCATCAAACTTCAGATTTAGTTAGTCCTTGACATGAATTGATGTATAAATTAGTGCTGTTTAATTTTTGGTGTAAATCGCTCAACAGGTGGCGCTGCTATGCTGTATTTTTTGCGATTTCCGCAATAGCTTTATCTCAAGAACTAATGCCTGGATTTTCAACAAACTTCAGATTCAGGTATACCTTGATATCGTTTAGTGCTGTTTACTTTTGGTGTAAATCGCTCAACAGGTGGCGCTGCTATGCTACATTTTTTCAGAATTTCCGCTATAGCTCTATCTCAAGAACTAATGCGCGAATTTTCATCCAACTTCAAATTCAGATATACTTTGATATGAATTGGTGCTAAATCGTTGTTATTTCTTTGTATTTAAATGATTTAATTGACGTGATTTATATAGAAGAAAGTTTTGTGATGGCCACAACATACTAGTTAAAATAGAAGAGAGTAATGTTGGCGGTATAGAAATAGCATATAAAATTTAATTTTGTCATAACATTATGCAGTTTAGAAAAACAAGTCTGTATTTCTGAAATAGATATTCCTAACATGTATTTAATATGAAAAACATTTTTGTTAAAAATAGTTCAAAAAAAAAAAAAAAAAAAAAAAAAAAAGCAAATTGCAGTTGAATTTTCAAAATTCACTGTTTATTGAAAAAGTTTTAACATAAACAATGAAAGTAGGCCTTTCGATATTATTTTTTCCTTTTTCTTACATAATTATCACTTTGTTATTAATTAAATTATGATTAAAGGTACCGTTAAGAGCATTGAAAGTTTCGATTATCTTTGTGAAATCCAGAATTTTTATAAATCTAGTCTTAGACCTGATTTTCGAGGTTATACTGTATTAAATTAGACATGTATCTCTCAGACACATGCATTTGACTGTTGGAAGAAAACTGCCGTTTGACTGCTTAGTTAGATTTTATGGGGTAAGGTTAAACATCATTGTTGTAATAAAACATTTCATATTTAGAATGAATTTAAATGTAGTTTCTTCCCCCCCCCCCCAAATTTAAATGATATTTTCAAAAATATCCGATATTTTGATATATATCTGATATTTTCGATATATATCCAGTATTTTCAAAATAGTCAACTTATTGCTGATAATATTTTCAAGCATAATATAAATTAGAATCTAAAACATATTGCACTTAACATGAAAACTTAAACAATATATTAAAAGCGCATTTTTCTTTTCCTTTTTTTTTAATACTTAGAACAAAATTGAAAATCAACTAATTGAAAACAGAAACAATTTGCTTTATATGCTTACATCAGATTCTTTTCTAATGAAGCTGTATATATAACTGAGTGTCTAAATTAGACAGTTTATCTTTCAGTGTTTGTTCTGAATTATGTCCCTCATAATAATCTACAATTAAAAGTAAAAAATTCAAACATAAAGTTTGAAAAAGATATTTGTTTTCTTCGGCTAAAAAAGTCACTATCAGAGACATAAATTCCTTATTTACAGAACAACACAGTCAATAACAGTTGGAAATTTCATTTGCACTTGTTTTGACTGAAAATATCAAAAACATCTTACACAGTGATATTTTGAAAATAAATATCAAACATAGAAAAATATTGAAAATATCATGCATCTTGATATTTTGAAAATAAATATCAGGTAATATGAAAATATCAAAAATCTTGATATTTTGAAAATATTGGATATATATCATGATATATATTGATTGATATATATCAACGAACCCTAGTGATCGCACAGAGGGTTTCATTTATTCATTTTCCTTTTTATTCACAATTGGCTGAATTTTCAGTGGTGTAACTTTATATAAAGCTAAAAGTTTTAGTGTATGGTTTTTATTTTCTTTTCTTTCAGAATATGCATGGGGAGGCGATTGTTTGTGTGTGTGTGTGTTTTTTGTTTGTTTGTTTTTATTCTTGGGGCCGATTTTGTGAAAAGTACAAGTTATTTTTGTGAAAAATAATATTTTGTAGCGAAAGTTGAAATCCAGTTACTCAAACTTAAACAAAGAATTTGACAAAACTCCTTTAAATCCCCTTGCTAAAGTTTGTTTTCAGTGAGCTGGTTTTATTTACAATTTACACATTTTAAAACAGTTTGTATGAAAAAGAATGTTACGAAGGGGCCTATTTTATTAAAAGAAATTTTGTGACGAGGCCCATTTTATTAAATTTATTTTTGTGAAGGGGCTTATTTTGTTAAACAGATTTTTTTGAAGGGCCCTAAATTTTTCTTGGAACGACTCCTGTATATGTATTTTCATATTTAGAATAAATTTAATATTAAATGTAGTTTCATTTTTTCCCCCAAATTTAAATTATTGTTTAAAAAGATATGTTTGTATACATTTTGAAAAAGGTAACAAAGGTGAATTTTCACCAATATTTTAAGAACTTGCTTAAGAATTTATTTATATTTACTTTAATCTAAAAACTAAAATGTTTAAAGGTTCATAATCACTCCTTTACATTACAATTTTTTCTATTTAACTTAATTTCAATATTTTCTTTTAACACAGGAGAATAGTGACCTCATGGAGAAATGCAATTCCACTGCGAGGAGTGTAATTCAACAACCCTATCGAATCTCTGAAGGATCTTCAGCAGAGAAGAATGTATATTTTCTTGTCTTGACGAGAAAATTTTAAATGAAAACACTGCATCTGTTGTTAAAATTGCTATCAGTGCACTGCATCTGTTGTTAAAATTGCTATCCATGCTAAGTTTGTTTTTTCTTTTTGTTAAATAAAATTGTTAGTAAATAATGTTGTTGTTTTTTCCCCCACGATATTTTGAATTGCACATTTGGCTCCTGCTTTTGACATAAAAAGCTACAATCTTATGCCATTTTAAAGTTTTATATTTCACAACAAGATTAAGAAGGAATAACTGCAAGAGAGTACCTAATGGGTTGGTGTTTATCCATTCAAGACATTGTTCCTTCTAATCCAGAAGCTAAATTCTAAAAATTATTCTTGAACATAATTTCAAGTTTCAACAAATGATATAAAGAATTAAGTTGCACGTTGTTTGAGTCAATAAATCCAATTTTCAGTTATTTATGCATTTGACTTTTATACTAGAATATTTAGTGGAAGGTTCTTCATATACAAAAAAAAAAAATAAATAAATAAAAAAATAGTATCATGACCAAAATTCTAGCTATAAGTTTTAGGATACTTGAATCCAAATCAAATGAAAGTACACATAGTGCATGAAAAATGGATAAAATTCCTAACATTTGCATATCGAGACAGATTTGTAAGTCTATTGGTCGGTAAAAGGCCATTTTAGATTTCATTTGCATTAAAAGATCTTTTCAAATGTTAAATAGTGAACCCAAACCTTATTTTTCAATATTCTACAGTTATTTTGGTGCATAATTTATTTGTAAATATATCAACTGCTTTAAATTGACATTTATCACTCAGTGCTAATTAGCATTAAAAAAAAGGCGGCTTAACAATAAATATTTCTTTAAAAGTTAGTCTATTGAAGAAGTAGTGTGAATTAAATCAAGGGATATTTACAACAAAGTATATAATGGGTGGGTGTTTATCTTTTTTGAAATATTTTCAATTTTACTTATTAAGGCCTAACACTAGCCATGTGACAAGACCTGTGATAATGTTAATTCCATGGGGAAGTTATTTTCAAATATCTTGCTTGGATTTTAATATTTGTACATGATTCTTTTTGCATATGATAGCTGAAGACAATCTGTATGCTGGCTAGTTTTTACTTTTTTAATTTAGGTTTTATATTTTATTGTAAATACTTTCATTTTTTGAACCGATTCTAAAATTTATATCTTAATACAGTAGACACTCGATTTTACAAACTCGATGGGATTCATATATTGTGTTCGTAAAATCGAAAGTTTGTAAATGGGAGTAACATCAGTTCGTAAAATTGGACGTCTACTGTATAAGAAAAACTAACCAAAATTAAAAATTAGCCTGCATAAAGATCCTATGTCCCCCCCCCCCAAAAAAAAATATATATATATACATATATTTTTAAATCAAACAATGTATTTGGAAATAACTTCTCCATAAGATTAACACAAGCATCCAGATCTTTTTTAGCGACTAGTGTAGGATCTTAAGGCTGTTCTTAATTGGTTTGCTCAACAAGCACAAAGCGTTTTGATACATTTACAAATTTTTTAACGGAAAGATATAAAATTGGAAAGCCTGGTTATGGAAGCAATTTGGAATTGAACTGGATTTTCCATTTTTTGATCAATAAGTTATCTGTTGAGTTATAAGCGATTTTGATTATGTGACAAACGTTTTCGCCCACTCTGGAGTGTTTTTTTCTCCTTTCATGCGGAAATTCAGTTCAAAACGTACACTTTGACACTATTTTCTGAAAGATCTATTGTGTTTTCAAAAAAATGGAAAAAGCAGCTCGATTACATAGTTTCTGAACAACACCAAAAGCTAGTTTCGTGCATTTTCGATCAAAAATAAATTCAAGCTTATGTCAGAAAGTTGCCCTTTTGGATTTGAGAACACCCTTAAGGGGAGCAGTCAGCTTTTAAAAGTTGTCATTGGGATTTTTCCTTCCCTTGATGATTTCAAGTTTTTTTTAGTTCTTAAGATTGGTTTTTATAATTCTAATTTTTATTTAATTATAAATCACAATTATTTTTTCAATCAAAAAATAATTGTCATTTACTATTAAATAAGAATTACAGTTATATAAACCAATATGAAGGAGTATAAAATTAGTTATTTTAATTTGAAAATGTGGCAAGAATTCTGCGTTATTTTGAATTACGTTGATAAAAATCAATTGCAGGTTACTGAATTTAATTTAAAATGACATGATTAATCAGTTAATTAGAAATCGCTCAAGGGTTTTTTTTTTTTTTTTTTTGTAATTTTGAGCAAGTTCTCTTATGAATGAGTTTATTAGAAATCACTCAAGGGATTTTGGATGAACTCTTAAATGAGTTGATTTAATCCATGTATGAATTATTACAAATCACTCAAGAACTACTGGATTAAATCTGAAATGTCCTCATTTCACTCAAGTTTAAATTGATTGCAAATCACTCAAGGGGTACTGGATTTAGGCTTAAATTATTTCATTTCACTCAAGCATGAGTTGGTTACAAATAGCTCAAGTGCTACCGGATTTAGTCTTAAATGACTCAATTTCACTCAAGTATGAGTTGGTTACAAGTCACTCAAGTGCTACTGGATTTTACCTTCATCGATTTGATTTCACTCAAGTATGAGTAAAATAGAGACCACTCAATCAAGAGTTGCCTAAAAACAACTCATTCACTCGAGTTGTTTCAACTCTTTATGAGAAGCTGACTTTCAAATCATGAGATGAGTGGATTTCGGCTCAACTTGAGTTATTTTGGCTCTTTCGTTTTAAGAGTGTAGGTTGCTTTTAATGTAGCACCTATTGTTATCAACACACGCACAGTTGCATCCAAAACATTTAACATGATTTTAATACATCATCCTGTATATTAGCCTACAAAATCTTATCTGCACGCTGCGTAACATCATCTTCATTTTAGCGGAATGGCTGAACCCATCAGTTTATATATTTTTAAAACATTTTATGTTGGTAGAGATGTAAATATGTCACTTTTCTAGAGGGAAGCTCTCCAAAAGGTTTGAGTGCCAGGGCCCACGGTCGCTGGCCCTGACCCTGACTTGCGGGGCCCCCAATGGAGTAGACAGTTTTTGAAAATCTGAAATTTATTTTGCCCTTCCACTAGAATCAATATTTTGTACTTTAGGATAACATTAAAAACGAAAATACTGCATTTATCGAAATAGGCATTCACATCAGTATTCTAAGGCAAAAATGGTTTCAATTTTTGTGAAAGTATAGAAGGAGAGGGGGGGGGGGGTATGTATACAGAGGCGTCGCTATGGGGGGGGGGGAGCCTCCCCTCCAATATATGTGAACTTGGGAAATTTGAGCTTAGAGTTGGGAAATTCTAGATTTTTGAAAGACTTTTTCTTTTCTTTTTTCTTTCTTTTTGTTTTTATAAAAGCAAAACAATGAAATTTTTATTGTTTTCCCAATTGCCTTTCTACGTTCTGTGACAGTAAACACGTTAAATTATCAAAAGAAGTGCAAAAAGCAGCCTGACTCAATTTGTCATTGTGTTTGTCTGTGCTACGAATAGAGGTCTGCACGGGCCGCAATTTCCAGGCCCGGGCCCGGCCCGAAGGAAAGCTATTTTGGTCCGGCCCGGCTCGGTGTAAAAATTGAAAGTTCGGCCCGAGCCCGGCCAGGCCCGTTTACATTTTTATCGTTCTCGGCCCGGCCCGTACAAAAATCAGTGAAAACAGGACTTTTTTTCTTAGATAAAAGTAATATATCTTTCAGAAAATACTGCCAAAGTTAGCGTTTTGAATCGAATTTCCGGAAGCGATAGCACAGGAAAGGAGAAAAACGTACAGTCACGTGACAAGAGTCTCTGTTATCTCTGCACGTAATTTATGAAAAATGGAAACGCTATTCGATCCCAAATGCCTGTCAATTTTACGCCTTTATAGTTAAAAATGAGTCTGAAAATGTGTCTGAAAGTTTCGCATTGTTGGGCAGTAAATATGAGAACCACCTTAAGAGTGTGAAATAGAGTAGACAGTTTTTGAAAATCTGAAATTTATTTTGCCCTTCCACTAGAATCAATATTTTGTACTTTATCATAACATTAAAAACTGTTAAAATTGAAAGTCAAATGAAAAGACGCATTCGCTAATGCTAATCCTAAGGATGAAATTTATAAAGATATCTCGGTCGCATTTCAATATTTTTAAATGATTTCTTTTGCATTGAATAGTTAAGATCGATCTGTATGCAGGCCGTTTTTTACTTTTTCGATTTTGATTGCGGATATTTTTTATGAGGATGCTTTTACTTTCGAAACCGGTTCCGAAAATGAAAGTGTCCTCATAAGAAATACCTATAAACAAAATCGAAAAAGTAAACAACGGTCTTTGTACAGATCGATCTCAACTATTCATTGCAAAAGAAATCATTTAAAAATAGTGAAATCCGACCGAGATATCTTTATAAATTTCTTCCATAGGATTAGAATTGGCGAACGGGTGTTTTTGTTTGACTGAAGTAGCCTCTTAAGGTACATTTCCAAAGATGCTGTTAACAGAAGTTCATTATCGCTATTAATACTTTTATAAAACATAATGCTTGTCCTACACATCCTGAGAACGATTAAGACCAGTTCCGTCCCGGCACAAGTCTGCCGAAAAAATTAAACCCGGGATCAGGCATCATGTAACTGTACGATGCCGATCTCTACGATGGACATGTTACATTTCTGTATTGATGTTGTTAAACTCGCATCGGCTCGTAACGCACATTTATACTTATATCGGGCCGATAGGCCCGATTAATTTTTTTTATCGGCCCGGCCCTGCAGGCCCGTTCGATTTTTTTGCCGGCCCGGCCCGTTTATTTTGTCTGTCGGCCCGGTCCGTTGAAAAAATTGTCTAATTCTGCCGGCCCGGCCCGCGGTCCGGGCCGGGTCCGGGCCTTGGGCCAAGCCCGGGCCCGTGTAGACCTCTAGCTACGAAAATATCATACATCTACCAGACCTGAATTTCCCTACTGTTGTCCATCAACAATGTCTCTGATCTATTCCCTTTATTTCTTCCAAATCTTTGTTCCTTTCTCAAAATAACATGACGGTCTTTTCATATGAAGTGCGATTATGACTCGTGCGTAATAGAAGACAAAAAATTTGGAAACCTGAAACTAATGCTGGTTTCTCTAAATATATGCAATTTTTCTAGGTTTAAATCTTACATTTACTGTATTGTTTGAAATTGCTTCCTTAACTATTCATTTAGCAACTGGGCATCTTATTACTATTTTCATGTTCAATGATTCCAAGATAGGAAAACAGAAATGAATCTAGCTTTGATTTTAAATATTTAAATGAAAGAGGTGTAATTAAACTTTCATTAAACAAACCAATAATTATATCTTTTATGTTTTTAGTTTCATTATTTCTCTTTGGAAAGGGTTTTTTACGTATCAGTATCCTTATCATAAACACACATTGCACATATCCTTTCAGTTGGAAAATAAAGCAATTTGTCTCAAGTTGGGAAATTTTTTAATTACCCCCCCCCCATCCCCCCGAAAAATATTTGTAGCTACGCCCCTGAATGTATACCAGTCTCTCATGGGCTTGATCAGGCTCATGGCACTAGAAAGGTTCAGTTTGTTATTCAAGATCACTTGTTTTCCAAAAGAAGAAATGAAAATTTTCTATTCTGCTTTTATTTGCGCCAGTGCTGCCATCTAGCTTCACATTGAAAAAGCAGATATCTTCAAATCCTCAGTCAAATCTTTCGTTATTTTGTTGAAGTAAATGTTACTTACCCAGTGGCGTAGGAACTTTGTACAAAGAGGGGTAGCCGGGGCATAGGGCGGAAAGCTAGTGGCGCGGATCATTTCGTTCATTTTAGAGGGTTCCTTTATAACGTTGCACGTTTCACACACAGGAGTATAAAATAGAAGCATATCAAAAGATCACCAACTCTTTTTATTTATTATCTCTTTCTTGTCCGAGATGAGTCCATATTAACTCGGATAATCAGGAGCCTAATGTAATTTCATTTAAATAACACATGAAAATTATTTTACTTTAATCAATATTTTAAAAAAAAATCATCGTAAAAAATGTTTTTCCTTTTTGAAGTAAAATTTACATTTTATTTTTTGAACTGTGGTTTCTCCCTCATTAATGTAGTATAATCTTTTGAAATTAATAATGCTATGCGACATGAGACTATGCGACAATTGAGCTATGCGACATGACATATACTTTCAAAACAATATGCTCAATGTGTATATATTTTTCTTTTAGATATATTACTTTCATAGTATTTTTGCAGTGGCCGTAAAGACGTGATTTATTTGGTAATATTTAATAGAAGTTTATGAACTCTTCAGTAAAAATATGAGTGCATAAAAAATAAAGTAATGCAAATTTAATGCGAATAATTGGCTGTAAAACCACATACTTTCAGTAAAAGTCTTTTATTATTAAAGCCGGCTTTTTTTAAAAGTAGTTAAGGATGTTCTCAAATCCAAAGGGTCAACTTTCTGACATAAGTTTTAATTCATTTTTGTTCGGAAACTCATGAAACTAGAAGGTGTTGTTATTCAGAAACTATGTCATCAAGCTGTTTTTTCCGTTTTCTTGTAAAGGCAATAGATCTTTAAAAAAATGCTGTGAAAATTGGCATTTTGAACCGAACTTCCGAACAAAAGAAGAAATTCCAGTCAATAAGGGGAGGAAAATGCCCTATCACGTGTCGAAATAGCTTCTAACTCAATAGGTAATGGGTTGATCAAAAAATGGAAAACACAGTCCCATTCCAAATCGCTTCCATGGCCAGGCTTTCCAATTTTATATCGTTCTGTTAAAAAATGAATTTGTAAATGTATCAAAACGTTTTGCGCTTGTTGAGCAGAGCAGAAAAAAATAAATTAAAAAAGGGGATTTTTGGTTCCTATTTCAGCCCAGCATACCGTTAGTGCTGCCATCTCGTGTAAACAACATGAAAAAGAAAGATTTCAAATGCATTGTTATTACTTTTTATGATATGAAAAATAAAAATTGGCATGTCGAAAATGAATCTGAGTTATATAAACCAAGGAAACCTGTTCTGATATCACAATTGTCTATTACCGCGATAAGATTATTGTTATGGGGTTATTTTATTATGATTTTAGGGTTGAAGTCGATATTAAAAAAAATATTTTTCATCGCTTAACAACTCGAAATTTTCTTACACATTTTAACCCTTTTATCTACTGCCGGTACTTATAAGTCCCATTAAAATAACTTGTTATAAAAGTCATTTAATACATCGATTAGTTATAATACAGCTTAGAATGAGTTAGAGATGCATTACTTCATCTTATTCCAAAGGCATGAAGGGTAACACAAAACAAAACTATTTTTAAAAGGATGATTTCTTTTGCCTTTGCGTCTTTTTAGCTTTCTTGGCGTTGGGATGGGGGGGGGGGATGGAATAATTTTTCGATTCGGAAATATTTCTATTGTAAGAACATTCTATTTGTACGTTTCCTAATTCTACAAAATACTAAGAAAAATATTTAAAATAAAAGATTTTAGTCGGTTATAAATAGTGCTCAAAATCCCTATTTAATTAATCCTTCTAAATCGTTCTCAAATTTGTTAAATGATTATGTAAATCTTCTAATGTAGTTTAAACAATTCACGAAAAATGCTTTAGAAGATAAAATTTTCATAATTCAGTACATAAAGGGTTAACAAGTAAAAACATGAAACGAAACTTGCTGATGTGATTTTGGAAGAGATTTATAAAGCGACCCGTGCTTTTATTTTTCGTTCCATTCATTAGAACTTGATTTACAATTAATTATTTTCTGAGTATGACATTTTTTTTTTTTTTTTTTTTTTTTTTTTTTTTTTCGTTTCCAACACGATCGCATTGAGAAATTCGGTTTAAAACGCTCACTTTGACTGCATTTTTTGAAAGATTATCTGCCTTTATCGAAAAATAGACCCATTTGGCCCATTCTGTAGTTTCTGAACGAGAGAACCCGCCAAAGGGATGCGTTTGAGAACAAAAATGAATTTAAAAATGAGTTAGAAAATGAGCAGTTTGGAATTGAGTAACCCTTAAACAAGTACCGTATTTTCATAATATTTAAACCTTCCGAGATTTTTTTTCCCTTTTCAAGTCAAATGTTCTTAGTTGAACCAGAAATTTTATTTAATAAACTCAGTAGGACAATAGTTTTAGTTTCCAACACAATCGCTTGGAGAAATTCGGTTCAAAATGCCCACTTTGACATCATTTTTTGAAATATAGTTTGCCTCTATCAAAAAAATCGACCTTTACGGCTTTACGGTACTTTTATAGTTTCTGAATAAGAGAACCTAACAAATGGATGCGTTTGAAAGCAAAAACGAATTTTAAAATTATGTATTTTGTTTATTTTTCAACTCTTTTTGTTTCAATTTTTTTTTTTTTTTCGGTAAGAATTTATCCTATCAAAAACTTGTCAATAAAAAATTTGCAGATAATAGTAAGACAATTTATAATAAATTTAATTGGATTTGATATCTTGAGAATTGAAGTTATGAATTTTTTTCTCCCCAAAACCCTATTTTTTCGCTCCTTGAGTCTATTTTTAATTTTATCAAAAATCTGTTTTTGGACCTTTTTTTAGAAGTAATAAAAACTTTAAACTGAGTCGGTATGTATTATAATTCAGAAGTTAAGGGGGTTTTCGTTTTTCACAAAACTCCTCCCTATTTATACCTCCTTGGTCCGATTTTGCCCGTTAACGAACTTGACTGAGATTTTATGCCCCTTGATTTTATGTATCAGTTTGGAAGAGATTTGTGCAGAAATATGGAAGTGTCGTGTCCATAAAAAAGTGATTATACATGTAAAGTTTTTTACTGGGGGTGGTTTTGGGTTCTAATTGTCATTATCGATGTAGATCTGCAAAATATTTTCCGAAATTCCAACATAGGGCAGAATGTAATACATGTTTCATACGAAATCTATCTAAAAAAGCCGTCAAAGTGGACGTTTTGAACTGAATGTCCCGAAGCAATCGTTTTGAAAACGAAAAAAGGGTCGTACGGAGAAAATAATTGTTTATCAATCAAGTTATAATTGAATAGAACGAAAAATAAATGACACGGCTCGCTTGTAAACATCTCTTCAAAACTCACGTCAGCCAGTTTCACGTTTTTACTTTTAAAAATGAGTCTGAAAATAGGTCAGACAATTTCGAGTTGTTGAGCATGGAAAAATATATTTTGAATACCGCCTTAAAACCGAAATGTTTTACCCGGAACGATTTCTTCATTTGAAAGAAAAGATTTTCAGCACCGAGAATTCTTTAAAATGGATCGTGGTTGTATTATACATGTTTTTCAGCAAAAATCACCAAGTGTACAACTTCTTCCTTTTTCTCTCCCCGCAGGCGTATGTTTCCTGCTTTCAAAGTCCGCGTGTCTGGCCTGGACAAGAAGGCCAAGTACATCTTGCTGATGGACATCGTCGCCTCGGACGACTGCCGCTACAAGTTCCACAACAGCAGGTGGGTGGTGGCGGGCAAGGCGGACCCGGAGATGCCGAAGAGGATGTACATCCACCCGGACTCCCCTTCGACGGGGGAGCAGTGGATGCAGAAAGTGGTCTCCTTCCACAAGCTCAAGATCACCAACAACATATCCAACAAACACAGTCATGTAAGTGAGACTCTCTCTTTCTTGCACCCATATCAGCACGTTAAATATCTTCGTATTATCCGTGGCAGGTAGAGCCCGCATTGGCACGCAATTACTCTTAGCAGCTACAGGGCTGCCACGGGAGACTCTTTTTTAATTCTATTTCGCAACACTTTTTCGAAACAAAAATCTTTCACATAGGCTTTGAAAACTTTTCTAAGAGAAATATACTTAAAATTTAATTTTAAAAAGAGTGATGCGAATGGAATATAAAAACAAAGCGAGTCGCCAGTAACAGCCAATCAAATGCTTTGAATTCTGTCGATGGAAAAGCCTTTTCCCGAACAGCGAATGAAATGCTTGGATAATACGTAAGTTTCAGGAAATCTGACGAATCGCAGGCGATTTTTGTCGCTTGCAATTGTTACATGTAATAACACTATAACATTCCTGGACCCATCATGAACAATTTTTAAAAGAAACTTCAGTTTTACAATTTTCGGTACTGTAAATTTTTAAACTTCTACGGAGCTGGTCATACATTACGTACGCCATGGATTAAACATTAATATTCCTGGACCCATTTTAAACGAAGTTTCATACATTATGTACGCCATGCATTACATTTTTCGGTACTGTAAATTTTTAAACTTCTACGGAGCTGGTCATACATTGTGTACGCCATGGATTAAACATTCATATTCCTGGACCCATTTTAAATGAAATTTCATTCTTAATCTTCTTAACATCTCACACTATTACTTTTTACACCGTCGTATAGAGAAAAAAAATGTACTTTTAAATGCAATTTGTTTGAAAGCTGTATCTCGACAGTATTGTTTCGGAGTTATTAAATTTTTTTTGTAGTTTTTATTACTTTTCTGTCATAGACGCAGCAGAAGTATCCATCTCTGTTGAAAGTAAAGGGAAAATACAGATTATTGTATAGACCCATCAGAAAACGAATAAAATGCGGATTCAGCCAATAAAACACTTCAGATATGTTTTTAATTTCCTACCCTGACAGAGAACAATAACTATTTTTCCAAATGGTTAATAATCACCAGCGTCAGCCCTGCAGCTACTGCTTAAGTTATTGTTGTTGTACATCAATATTGACTGAAAGCGAGTCGTAGAGTCTATTTGTTAATTCTATATATAAACTAGCCGCCCTTGGCGACCCGTTTGGTCTCCCTTAAAATTTATGTTTGGGAAAGCATGCTAAGCATTGTATCATGCTACTTTTATTCATAATTCTATTTACTTGGGCTAGCTTAAATAGAATTCATATAATTCCTTAAACTAATGTTATTTTTTTTTTTGCATTAAAATATCTCAATGGGTTGATTTTCTGTTAGCAAGTAAACCCTGTTGGTTTACAATCGAAGTCTATTGGAATTTGGCGAAATATTAAAGGGATCGCCAAGTTGGCGTCCCTTTTGGCGACTCATTTTGGTTGCCCCATTGGCCGATATATCGCCAAGTTGGTCACAAAATTGGCGGCATTTGGCGATAGAATAGGGTCCCACCTATGGTAACCCCCCTTATAGGTATGGCATGCATTAAATATTGTTGAATAACCAATGAGAGGCGTTTCATTCAGGCGTTGCCATTAAACAATTAACAAATAATTGCGATTGCTGTGTCACGTACGATAGCGTAATATATATATAGATTATGCATGTAGACATTGTAAGATATATGTTGTAAGACGAATATATATAAGTATATAAATCAGGATGTATGTAAATAGGAAGGCAGTCTATAAAGGTATAAATGCAAATTAAAATAATTTTAAGATGTTTATCGTTGTGGGCGATGTATAATCCTAGCACAGATAGCACACAAGTACATTTTTTTGTCAATGTTGTGCCCCCCCACCCCAACAAATGGATGGTAAAAAGTGTTTTTTGTTCCCTCCCGCAGACGATCCTGAACTCGATGCACAAGTACCAGCCCCGTTTCCACGTGGTGAGGGCAGACGACATCTCGAAGCTGCCCTTCAAGAAGTTCCGCACCTTCACTTTCGAGGAGACGGAGTTCATCGCTGTCACCGCGTACCAGAACCAGAAGATCACCAGGCTCAAGATCGACCACAACCCTTTCGCCAAGGGATTCAGGGAGTCCGGAGGATCCAAGAGACTCAAAAAGTAAGATTCACTTTTCTAGGTCTATTTTTGCACATAGCTCAATTATAAAGAAAACTATTTAGACCACCGGGAATGACTTTATATTTAAAACAAGAAAACAGCTTACATTTTTTATATCAATGTAAAAATGGCGCTGCAGGCTGATGAGAGGCAGTGAAATACTGTTTAGCAAAAGACAATTTGTAAAAGTAAAAAAAAAAAAAAAGTAACTGCTAAAAAATATTTCTGTGACAAAAATTTCTTCTAAACGTCGGGTCCATTTAGTAAAATGTTTTTCCCTTTTATTTTTTATGTCTGATATACTGCTCCCAATCAGCCTGCAGTGCCATTTTTGCCCCTTTGTGCCGGAAATGTGATTTTTTTTTTTTTTTTTTTTTTTTTTTTTTTTTTTTTTAATATATAAATGAATTCCCCATGGTCATAGTACCGTATTTTATGGAAGAAACGCCGCACTTCTCAAATTGGCCTGAATAAGCTTAAAAATATCGTAATCGCCGCACCCGTTGTAAACGCCGCATCCATCGGAACGCTACTTTTGTCGACAGTGTCACACTGACCTAACTTTAATCAGTTTTCTGAGCAGTGTAGGATGCCTCGTTTTTAATATCTTAAGGTGTCTGAAGTTTTATTTAAAATATTTAAATCCGATTTTAAATATTTTTATGAATTTTTAAATTAAGGAAACTCAGTTGGTATTTAAAAAAAAATCGTAAACGCCGCACTTGGAAAAAAAATTAACTTTTAAACTCGTAAACGCCGCGGCGTTTCTTCCATAAAATACGGTATGTATACGAAGTTTGTATAATTTATAATTGAGCTCTAAAAAGGAAGAGGTGTTTAACTGAACTTTTTCTGGCCATGTTGTAGATGCCTTAACAATAAGTTTAGTCATATTTAAGTTTGCTGACACATGCAAAAAATGTTATTTGGATATCAGTGCTTAAAAAAAGACTATTGAATTTCATCTATTTCAAAGCTAAAAAAATACTTGTCGAGACTAAAAAGTCGTTTAATTTTAACCATCTATTTTCAAATTAAATTCTTCCAATACTCTTTGTTATTGTTAAGTTACGAATTACTCAAATTTTTCAACCCATGCCTACGAAGCATAAAAAAAGATAAAATCTGCATTTAGAATCACAATTAAAACTTTTAAGAGAGAATCACAATGAGAATAACAAGAAATCTGTTTTAGACAAATTTCTTTTCATCCGTTACACCATCTTATTATATTTTATTGTTTTTGCCAGGACTCTGAAAATGTTTCGTTATGGACAGATTTTTATTTTCAGTGGTTTGATTGTATAAATGTATCATTTAATTTTACTTCGGGTTTTAATAGTTTTTTTTATACAATTTTTAAAAATAAATTTATATTTTTGAAATTTTCATATTTCTGTAAGATACATGATGATACAAAAACTAGAACTGAACCGAAAGGCAGTACTCTCTTTACTAACACAATTTCGGCAGCTTTTCTAAACCTTTTTTAAGGATGTATACTCTAATCCAAACTGCTTATTTTCTGACTCATTTTTAAATTCATTTTTACTCTTAAACGCATCCCATTTGCAGGTTCTCTTGAAAGAGTTCCTCCTAAAGGAGGAATTCCACCAAATTTGGACATTCTCTGGATTGATGCAAAAATGCAAAGAAAATATTAGAAGCATATGGGGGGAGGGGGTCTAGAAAGCTTAATAATTAGACATTTTGTCTATTCAAATCCTTGGCGTTTGTTTCTGAATTGCTGTACTATCGAATCAAAGGCAAGCTTTTATTATAAGCATCTGAAAGACATGTAAATTAAGTTCTTTAACTAGGGAAAGGAAGTTTCCATAAGGTTATTTTGAAATAGAATATTTTAATCTATTTATAAAACACTTCTGGCTAATTTCAGCAATGCATTTTTGGAAATGTATTTCTGGATCAATTTGGCGTGCATATATTTAGCATTGATTTTTTTTTCTTTTAAGTAAATTCTTAAACATTCAAATCATTCAAAATAATACATTTATTTTGAAAAATTAATTTCTGTGCTTCACATTTCATCCGTTACATTTGGATGGATTTATACTTTTAGCAAACTGTTTCCATTTTTTTTTTTTTTTGATTTAATGAATTTATATTTATTTTTATTTAATTTTTTTTCTTTAATAATTTTAATAAAGTTATATATAAAAAAAATCAATCAAACAATCATATGTACAGTTATAATTCATTTTATTGTATGAATAACTATTGAAATACATCTAAATTATACAAGTTTGGCCTTATTGTATAGATGGGAAAAATTTCCACCTTTTTTCCCATTTCCCACTTTCATGCCTGTCTTGTTCAGAAACCATAGAATGTGCCGTAAGGGTCGATTTTTTGATAAGGGAAGACTATTTTAAAAGAGGCTGCCAAAGTGAGCATTTTGAATCAACTTTCCCGGGGCGACAGTGCTGGAAACGAAAAAAAAAAAAAGGATCGTATGGAGAAAATAATTGTTTATAAATCCAGTTCCAATGAATGGAACGAAAATAAATGACACAAGTAGCTTATAAATCTCTTCAAAAATTACGTAAGCAAGTTTCATGTTTTTACTTCTAACCCTTTAAGACCGGACTGCTTTTTGAGTTTTATTTTTAAAAAATTATATAACCGAAATTTGTAACTGATAATTCACTATCTGCTGACAAAATTCATAATACAGTTTCTGTGAACCAGCACAATCACTCGATTCCGGCATTTATGGAATAGATAACCCAGGAAGGTAGATTTTTAGTTAATGCCTAACCCGCACGATCGTGCGGGTCCGGTCTTAAAGGGTTACAAAAATGAGTCTCAAAATGTGTCAGAAAATTTCAAGTTGTTGAACGTGGCAAAATATTATTTTCAATACCCCCTTAATCACCAAAATCTTCGGAGAAAACTTATCCTCGCAAGCCCACAGTCTAACGTGAGAAAATTGGACTGAGACAGGCCCATGGTCTGCTCTTTTTTCAAACTTCAAGCCAAACCCTGTCCCATACAGATACTTTACTGAATAAAACAAAAATTTTGTTTTGATTAGTGCATTTAGTTTTGAGATTTAAAAGTATATTATATCCTATTAAATAATCTCAGAGAGATGTATGATCCATCAAGGAAGACAATTTATTAATTAATTTTTTTTTTTTTTTTTTTTTTTTTACAGGAAACCGGCAGATGATTTTTTCTGCGGCAAGGACGAGGAAGAGCAAAAATGGTCTTCGGAAGAACCCGAAAAAGTCCCCACCCCTTCAGACGACCTCCTTCCCAAATCGAGCAGCAGCCAGTCACCTCCACTCCACTCGAGCCCTGACAAAAGCGAGAGAGACTCTTCGCCGGCGATCTGCGAAACGAACAAGCTACTGGAATCCGGGTGCAACAGTTTCTTAGAACGATGCCTGGCCGAGAGCCAACTTCTCTCTGCGCCTCAAGAACTCAAAATCCCGCCTTTCGCTTCTTTCGGGGCGAGCCCTTACACCAGTACCAGCCTGCCTTTCTGCACTAGTCCGTGTGAATTCCAGCAAGAGCCTTACAAATCTCCCTTGGACTTGTACAGTTCGCCCTTCCTGCAAAATCACGCCCTTTCCAGTTTCGTGAATAGCAACAACAGACTTCCCTTGAAACCTAGTCCGCTGTTAGGATATCCGCCTGCGAGTTATCCGCTGCTTCACCCTGATACGGCGGCCTTGCTACAGAGCGAAGAATACCGACGCGTGCTTCTCTCCTCGACTCTGTCCCAGAACAGGTACCTGCCCTATTTCTGCCGGTAACGTCGGACTCACTTCCCCTGAATTCATATTCGAGGGCATGAATGGGTGTTTGCACCATGCCATCCTTACAGGAATGGCATAGTTGTCAGTTTTCTCGATGCAACAAGACTGGCATCGAGTTGGTAACGAGGAACTAGCGTCACCTGAACTGACAGTCGAGGGCATCTCGACAGGTGTTTGCGTCACCACAAGTTGCCAGTTTTCCCTACGTTAAAAACGTGGACTCGCTTCGTGAACAGACTTTGTAACTCCAGTGCAATAAGTGACTCGGTAACGGCTGCGTCAGTACAGACTATGTTGATATGATTCCAATCTAAAAGATAAGAAATTCAGGCACCTTTACAGTCAATTCATAGACCTTTCAGAATGGACCTCATGCACGTAACGTCACACCCCAAAGCTGGCGGTATTTTGATCCATTATTCTAGGTACCGTACCGCAGTTTTCAAAGGTTTTAACCTCGACCCAGGTTGGGTGCACAAAATTTAACCTCTTGCCTGTGACGCTCAAACTCAGTTCGGGCAATGAAATTGTGCTAATTTTGGAATGTCCGACCTGAGTTTGGACAAGATAAAAATCCGTCTTTCAATTCCGTGAAGCCCGAACTCAGTTCGACTAATGCATAATATGTAATTTACCATTTTCCCGATAGATGGCGATACTTTCCTGTGAAAAGTTCGGCAGTTTCGCGCCATTCGTCGGATTTTTGTAATTCGGATTTTTGTAATTTTGCAGTTCTTCCCAAATTTCATTCAAATTATTCAGAGAGGGAAATTTTTTTTTCTCCCTTTTTGACACGTTTTCCTCAAATATATTCCCCAGGCAAGAGGTTAACCTAAATGTGGCTTATTTAGCGAATATTCTTGGATGTAGAATACTATTTTGAAGATTTATTACGAGATTTATTAGATTTATTAGAAGATTTTAAGCATCTACCATTCAACAACAATTCATTATTTTTGCAATATTTTAAATAAATAATCATTAATAACACATATTACACGGCTAATATTTAAAAGTAAAAACCGCTAGCAGGCGAATTTTAGCCTCGAACCCAGGTCGCGTACAGGTCCAGGTCCACGAGACGGTGCATTGGGGCGTGGTTCTTTTTCGCAACAGAAACCTGCCAAGGACCATACTGTCGCGCGCTTAGACCTCGTCCAGTCACGTGCAGTAGAGAAACAGGACTAACTGTAGTATAGGCAAGAGTGTTGCCACGATCGGTCACGTTCTAAAAGGTCTATGACGTTAAAACTCAGACTTTTTTGGAGAGTGGAAGAGGGTGCCTTGAATTTGCGAGTTCTCAGCTCGACTGGTGAAAGTGAAAAACTTTAAAGTGTACTGTAAATAAGAGAAGATAAACTGTTTATCTGTCATTTGTATCTCCACTCAGAGGAGAATGAATAAATTGTTGTGTTTATTATTATGAAACTGTTTCCTTTTGTGCTAGATCTATGAATAAAAAAAATAATAATAAACACAAGAAAATCACGGCATTACATTATGAAATACCGGGGGAGACAAAATTTCATTAAAACTTTAAAAACTCATAAACAATTAAGAAATTATGATAAAGGAGTGCGGTTTGCAAGAAAGGGCTCATAAGATAGTGGGATCATAAAATATCACATGTAAAGGGTGCTGACGACCCGAAACGCAATGAACAGGACAACAATACGCTCCATTCATTTGTTCTTCGATTACAAATGACCTCCAGAATGACCTCCAGAACATCATACGACACAACTGTTGTCCTCTTCGTCGTGTTTCGGGTCATCAGCGCACTCTACATGTGATTTTTTTAACTTTATTTATTTATTTATTTTTTTTTTTTGGCTGCTAAAAAAAAAATTCCACTACCTAGCCCTTTCCTGTAAACCGCACTCCTTTATCATAATTTCTTCCTTTTCTATGAGTTTTTAAAGTTATAACGAACTTTTGGAATATTATTCAGAAATTTTCTTTATGTTGATACGATGAAATGAGATGTTTATGAGGCAGGACGCTCACTGAGGCGACAGGAGGAAGATTAAGTGCAACTTAGGAGGAGAAACAGGTTGAAACAAAGAAAGCTGTTTCAAACACGTTTTTCCCTGAAGTCGAGCAATATGTTGCATGAGATGCCTCAGTGTGCGACCTGCTAAATAAACAAACATGAAGTAATCAATGAGGCAGAAATTCATTTTCAGAAAGGGGATGTACAGTCGTTGAAAAAAAATGTAAACACCCCCTACTAACTCTGCAACTAATTTTAATAGAAGAAAGTGATTAGTATCAATCGATTGAAAATAAAGTCTACTTTTAAATGATGTATATAAAATTGGCATAAGGGGGCCATCTACTAATCAAAACCAGACCAATTTAGGTTTTTTTCAATGGTAACACCCCATTTTGACATTATAATTTAATTCTTCGGTTCAAACGATGCCTAGAAAAGAAATTTTTCGTCATTTGAATAATAAGTTTTTAAATGATAAACATTCAAAACTTTGAGCTTGTAATATTAAATTGCATTTTCATATTTTTACCATTATCGCCTGAAACTATAATCCGAATGTGATCATTTTGTTGTGGTTATAATACTAAAAAACCCAAACATAAATACATTGAATCTGAAAGTTAAAAAAATAATAATATGAATTATGAAATTAACATTCGAAAAAAATATGAATTGCAACTTACAATTTTTTGATAGATTTATATTTATTATGACCTGTTTTATGCAAATTGTCATTTTCAAATTTTTCTATAAAGTAGTTTTCGAATTATCACTTAAAAACGTCAAAATGATGGTTTAAGGGGCCGTCCATATGTGCAGAAAAGCATCATTTGAAAAAAGTATGCTTTACTCCTTTTATTCAAATATTTGAGCTGTCAATAGTCGAAACATATCAAGCGAGTGAAATGGTGATATTGGCAAAAAATAATACATTAATAGAAGTGACATTTAGACAATAGAAGAGCATTCCAACCGTCGAGTACCGAACTTCCATTTGGATACAGCCCAATTAGGCTCATTTTAAAAAATTCTCGGAAATTAATCGTGCGAATTTCATGAAAATTTAGATTTAGGCAATTGAAAGGTGTAGAATTTATTTAAGGGCTGTATTAAAAAAAAATATTTTTCCACCCTCAACAGCTCGAAATTTTCTGAGACATTTTCAGACTCATTTTTAAGGCTGTTCTCAAATCCAAAAAGGCAACTTTCTGACATAAGTTTTAATTTATTTTTTTGTTCGAAAATGCATGAAATTAGCGGGTGTTGTTGTTCAGAAACTAGGTCATCGAGCTGTTTTTTCCATATTTTTGCAAACGCAATTGATTTTTCAGAAAAGAGTGTCAAACTTGGCGTTTTGAACAGAGTTTCCGCGCGAAGAAAGAAAAAACCCTCAAGAGCGGGCGAAAAACGTGTTTGTCACGTGATCGAAATTCCTTCTAACTCAATGGTTAATGGATGGATCCAAAAATGGAAAAAACAGCTCCATTTACAATCGCTTCCATGGCCAGGCTTTCCAATTTGATACCTTTCCGTTAAAAAATGAATTTGTCAATGTGTCAAAACGTTTTGCACTTGTTGAGCAGAGCAGTTGAGAACAGCCTTAAAAGTAAAAACATGAAACTGGCCGAGGTGATTTTTGAAGAGATGTATAAGAGGCCGTGTGATTTCATTTTCCCCTCAATTCATTAGAATTTCATTTTTAATCAATTATTTTCTCAGTATGACCATTTTTTTCATCCCCAGATCTTCCCCTTCTCAAAATTCGGTTCAAAACGCCATTTTTGACAGTTCTTTTTACACTATGTTCAGCATTTATGAAAAAATCGACAAGTACTCCCCATTATGTAGTTTCTAAATAAGAGAATTTGCCAGTTTGATGCGTTTAAAAGCAAAAATGAATTTAAAAATCAATCAGAAAATAAGCAGTTTGGATGGGAATACACCCCTAAGGTGTCAAACTTGGGTATTGCTATTGAAACAAAGTAAGTTGGGGTTCGTTTTGATATATAGATGGCCCTCTAAGCAAGTTTTATATACACCATTTAAAAGTAGGCTTTATTTCCTATCGTTTGGCACCTGTAACTTTCTTTCTGTGATAATTTGTTGCAGAGTTAGCAGGGGATGTTTATTTTTTTTATTCCTACTATTAGTTCACCATCTCCCTATATTTATTTATATATCTTGTTCAAATTTTCAATCGTTAATAAAATACTTATTATTCATCCTATCAAGTTGAAATAAATTTTTTTAAGCTTGTACTGGATGACACTGGATGTTAATACAGTTTTTTCAAATATTAATTAATTAATTAAATTTTAATTAATTAATTTTAGTTTTATAGGGGAGACAAAATGGCGGCCATTGGTTATTGAACAGCATTTAATGCATCTTCATATCTATAAGGGGGGTTACCATAGGGGGACCCTATTATGTCGCCCAATACCGCCAAGTTTGTCACCAAAATGAGTCGCCAAATGTGACGCCAACTTGGCGATATCTCTAATATTTCGCCCAATTCCCATAGACTTCCATTGTAAACCTACTTGCTTATAGAAAATCAACAAATTGAGATATTTTAATGCAACAAAAACTAATATTAGCTTAAGGGATTCTACTAAATTTTTCTTGGATGACCTAAGTAAAAATTGACTTTAAAAACAAAATTTTTATGTTACTTGTTTTATCTACGACTGTGCATATATAACGTAATATCAAATAACACTATAAAATATTTACTATTTAAAGTTGTTCTCAATTCGAAAAGGCAACTTTCTGACGTAAGTTTTAATTTATTTTTGTTCGAAAATGCATGAAACTAGCTGGAGTTGTTGTTCAGAAACTAGGTCATCAAGCTGCTTTTTCCAATTTTTTGCAAACGCACTAGATCTTTCAGAAAAGAGTGTCAAAGGGGACGTTTTGAACCGAGTTTCTGCGCGAAGGAAGAAAGAGCACTCGAGAGCGGGCGAAAAACGTGTTTCTCACGTGATCGAATTCGCTTCTAACTCAATAGGTAATGGATGGATCCAAAAATGAAAAAAACTGTTCCATTCCAAATCGCTTCCATGGCCAGGTTTTCCAATTTTATATCTTTCCTTTAAAAAATGAATTTGTAAATGTGTCAGAACGTTTTGCGCTTGTTGAGCAGAACAGTAAAGAACAGCCTTAAATGTTTTTAATTATAGCTTTTTGTAACGTATATAACATACATAACTTTTTCACAATTTTGGGCTCTCTCTCCCCCTTACGGTATTGCACGTTATCATTCCTCTACTCCCCCCTCCCCCTAATGATATTGTTATCAGTGTTTAGAAATTTTTTATTTTTATAATTTCTTTTTTTCTTTTCATACGTTTGCAATGATAAAGAGGTATGGTTATACGTTCATTATTCGCATACTTTACTGATTTAAATGAAAGGAAGAAGTTAATAAAATATCACATATATATGAAATAGCTTTAGAGTCGTCCCCGTTTAAACGAATCCTGGCGGTTCCAGAAATAATATTCGACTAAGCGGGGGTATTTGATTAAACGGGAAATCATAACTGTAATATTAAATGCGTAATGAAAAGATAAAAGAACCATCTATGGTATATTTCATTAACAGCATAACAAATCGTTAATAGAATAACTTAAACTAAAATAAATACAAATGCTAATATAAAGTAAATACGTATTAATTTAATGTCAGTACATACATTTATAGGGTTCACATCACACTTAATGCAGCTCGTTTCAATTTGGTGAAAACTTTGCTACTTCTAATTTACGTTACTTATACTGCCTTAAAAAATCGTTTAAAAGGGTTTTTTTAAGTGGAATCTTAAAGGAGTCAATATCGAGTTATTTTTCGAATGAGTGCAAAATAACACAATTACCATCTCGAAGTGACGGCGCATTGCCTGGTTAACAGCAAGAAGTGATGTGAGGGGATCAAGGTGGGGAAATCATTTGACCTGACCATTATACGTCTGCCGGCCGAAATAATTGTAGGAAAAACTGAAAATTTGTTTTCAGCGTAACGGAACTAAAAATGACAAAAAGTGAAAGAGAATTCCAGCTGAAATGTGCTTTCCGAGCCTGTTTTCAAACATCGGTCACACAGTTGTTATTCGATTAAGCGGGGACGTTCGCAAAAGGTATTTTGGTTTAAGCGGGGAAAAATAGCATAGAACCAATAGGAATAAATTCTGTTCCGGAAGATTCTATTGGTATAAGCGGGTTATTCGATTATCCGTGACCCGATTAAGTGGGGAGGACTGTATATAGGGGAGAGGGGGCACATGTGAACAATTTTTTACATTTTTGACTATTTCTCAAAATTGTTATGAGCTATTGAAACAAAAATTCCTTTATATGAATATTTACACTTTGTTCTTTTGGTGAAACTTTTGGATGCATTTATCAAGAATTTCTAAACTTATATTATCCTTCTAAAAATTGCCTAAATTTGTTCACATGTGCCCCGGTGGAGGGGTAGTTGTGAATATGCCAGGGGCACATGTGAACACATGCATAAATAAGACAAAAATAATTTTTTTTTGTGAATAAAAACTGTGTTAAAAACTAATTAGATGCCCTCTTTCCAGTTGTGTGAATAAATCAATAAATGTTTACACAAGAAATTATTCTTAAAATTATACACCTACTCCTTTTGAGTGAACACAGCAAAGCTGTGTTACTTTTAAATAACTTACTAAATAATTCTGTTATTGCGTTTTATTTTTTTTTTCTAAATGTTATGCAATGTGTATAACAAAACTACTAACTTGTGTATAACTTGTGATATAAAAAATTGGTGATTATCACAGTACTACATATCACTTTTTTTATCCAACGAAATTTTACTTTCATAAAATAAAATATCTTACAAATACTTTAATATTGGCTAACAGAAAATCAATGCGTTTAAAACTGGAAGTCCTTAAAGAATAACAAATAAACATATTGGTTTTTACAGAAAGCCATCACTTTTAATTGTTATCTAACTTCCAGTAAATTAAAACTGTGAAACAATCCTAAAAACATTGAATTTATAGCTCAATGTTTGACAAGGGTAATTAAATTTTAAACTTAAAAAAAATGCATTTACAGACTTAAAAAATAAGTTCTGCTCAACAAGCGCAAAACGTTATGACATATTTACAAATTCACTTTTTAGCAGAAAGATGTAAAATTGGAAGGCCTGACCAGGGAGGCGATTTGCAATCGAACTGTGTTTTCCGTTTTTTGATCCATAAATTACCTATTGAGTTAGAAGCGATTTGGATTATGTGACAAACACGTTTTTCACCCTTCCTTGCGCGATTATTCTCTTTTCGCGCGGAAATTTGGTTCCAAACGCCCCGTTTGACACTCTTTTCTGAAAAACGGAAGACACAGTTCAATGACATAGTTTCTGAACAACACCTGCTAGTTTCACGCATTTCCGAACAAAAATAAATTAAAACTTCTGTCATAAAGTTGCCCTTTTGGATTTGAGAACATTAAGGCGATATTAAAAAAATATTTTTCCACCCTCAACAACTCGAAATTTTCTGCAACTTTTTCAGACTCATTTTTAAAAGTAAAAACATGAAACTAACTGACGTGATTTTTGGAAGAGATTTATAAGCGCCCTGTGTCATTTATTTTTCGTTCCATACGTTAAAACTTGACTTATAAACAATTATTTTCTCAGTACGACCCTTTTTTCCGTTTCGAGCACGGGAACATTCAGTTCAAAACGCCCACTTTGACAGCATTTTTTGAAATATATTCTGCCTCTGTCGAAAAATCGTTTTGAATAAGAGAACCTGCCAATGGGATGCGTTTGAGAGCCAAAATGAATTTAAAAATGAGTCAGAAAATAAGGAATTTGGATTTGAATTTGGACCTTTATTCTGCGAGTTGATTCCTAGAGGAGAGTTTAAACAATAGGAGTGCATGATTTCATTTCAACAACTCAAAGTCTGTTCTCCATTCTCGAATAACTCAAGAACAATTCTCATTTGTGAATGAGAATTGTTTTGACGATGGCGAACTCGATATCGTCTTTGAATCGCCTCTTTAATCTGGAACTTTGTAATACAGTGAAATGCGTTCAACACGAAAACGCTTAACATGAAAAAATCAGTTAACACGAAATAATATAGCGGTCCGGACAGTATACTATGCAATTTCATACATTTTACGAGTAACACGAAACAAAAATCGCTTAACACGAAAAAAAATTTCTTTCGATCTAGTTAGTTTGAGTTGAAATTGCTGAATTTTGTGTTCAAACTATCAAATTTTGGGTGAAAATCAGTGAATTTCGTATGTTTTTGTAAATTAACTTATGTTTTATGAGTACAATGGCTGAGAAATCGATGCAAAAACAAAGTGTCATTTCACTTCAAATGAAGATGAAGCTGCTAAAGAAGGACGAAAACAGAAATCTGCAAAAAGTTTGGCATGACCAATTCTACTTTTTCAACGATAATAAAAAAAACAGGGATCCCATTACGTTAACGTTTGAGCGCAGAGAGAAAACATATGAGAACCGCTAAGCACGAAGATTTAGAGACAGCTTTGCTTATTTGATTCAAGCAAGCTACATCTCAGAATGCTGAAAAAGACACAAACAAAAAGATATCCGATTTCCCCCCCCCCCCCCCCAAAAAAAAAAACAAAAAAAAAACCAATATTTTTTTTTACCTGTTTTTTCCTAATGAATGCAATCTACTAGTAGTTTGATAGGAATCGAAATAAAATTTTACGAAGTCGAAAACATTTGTGGGTTTTGTCCTTTGTTTTACGAACCTTTTAACGCGAAATTCTTTTAACACGAAAAATTTTTTCGGCCCCCTCAATTTCGTGTTAAACGTATTTCACTGTATTTTTGTTCCTCAAACTGTTGTTTCAATTACAAGTGGCACGTAGACATTATTGAGCTCCTATTAAATGCGTAAATTTTATCAGAAAATTGTTTTGAGGAAGGTAGGAACCCCCATGGGGTTCATCAAGCCCTGCCCAAATAAATAAAAGTAGAAAATATTCAGATTTCCGAAAAGCGCCCGATGAAACCATGGCCTAACTGGGCCGCGGCCCTGAATTGGAGAACCCCCAAATGGAGTAGGCAGTGTTTCAAAACCTATATGTATTTTAAATTTATTTATATTTCCATTAGAATCAGTATTTTGTACTTTAGGATAAGATTAACCCTTAAATGCCGGGTGTTGCTTTTCGGCAACATACCCAATTTAGGCTTCTGAAATACTATTAGAATAATAGTGAAGCTATAATGCCTAATTTTGCCAATAAAATACATTCTGAAAATAGTATTAAATCGATTTTCAACGTGTATATGGCAACACTTGCGCTGCTTAAGAATAAAGATTGATTTATTTTTTCAATTGTTGCTACTTGTTTTTTTTGTTTTGTTTGAAAGCTTGCGAAATATCCTATTTTGTAATTTTGTAAAATAATTATGTAAAATATTTCGTAAAATTTATTTCTTATTATAGTTCCTAAAATTCTTATGTGTTTAATATTATAGAAATTTATCAAGAAAAATTATTTTTTCAATTAAAGACCAGTATTGCCGATTAGTAACAAACTGTTTTTTAGCCGTAAATCATACTTAAAACAAAATGTGATTTTTTAAAGTATTTTTCCCATGATGTATCTAAAAAATGAAAGCCAAAAAACATTATTACAATGATTTTTGAAAAATCAGGCATTTAAGGGTTAAACACAAAATACCATATTTATCCAAATAGGTATTCGAATCAGTATTTTAAGGCATAGAAATTGTTCCAATTTTTGTGAAAGTATAGAAGGGGGGCCCATGAATGTATAGCAGGCCCTGCCGGGGGCCTCTCTTAAGCTTGATCAGGCCCATGGAACTAGAAAGGTTCAGTACGTTATTCTATGATCAGGACTTGATCCCAAAAGGAAATATACATATAAGACATTTCTTATTCTGCTCTTATGTTTGCCAGTGCTGCCATCTAACTTCAGATTGAGAAAACAGAGAAAATGTCAAATCTTTCGTTTTCGTGTTGAAGAAAATAATCGGTGTTGTTTATCAGTGTTGTCAAATGTTATTTACCAGTTTTTTTTTTGTTTTGTAGTTGTTGTTTATTTCATCCTAGGTGAGTTGGTTTCATATTAACTCGGATATTTGAAACTCTACTGTAATTTAAATAATACATACAAATTATTTTGCTTTTAATATTAAAGTTTTTTCTTTTTGAAGTAAAATTAATTTTTTATTTTTTGAGGTGTGGGTTGTCACTAATTATGCATAATCTTTTAAAATGAATAATATATCTGAGTTATGCGACAGACTTTCGATACAACATGCTCAATGTGTATACACAGTCGGACCTCTATTTAACGAACCTCTATTTTGCGAAATTTTCTTCGGAACCAACAACATTTTGCGAATTTCTTCGTAAAATAACCTCCAAATAACGAAGTGTATTCTCTATTTAACGAACTTTTTCTTCTGATATAATTTTTTTTTTCCTCCCTGTTTCTCAAAATATTTCTGTACACTTCAAACTTATTCTTTCTTTCGCACATTTTATAATGCTCAATAACCTTGAATTAGTTTTACCAGGTGCCTAACTCAACGAGAGCAGTAAAATCCCTGCCATTCTTTGCATTTCATCCAGGAAATGCAAACTTTCAATATCCCCCTTTTCACACTCAAAAGGGCTGTTCTGTAGTAAAAAAGTTTCAGTAATTAAATTTAAGGACGCATGCAGTAATACAATGCTTAAAATTACTTGTTATAATAAATACGATAATGTCTATAAAACTCATTAATTTTAATGTAAATATTTTCTTAAAATTGAAAATACAGTGTATTTCCCGACAATATTTTTTAAAATTCTTGGTGTCTTACAGATTTCTTTTTGATGGGTAAAATGAATAATAATAAAAAATAAATAAATATGATTTTAAAAAAAAGTGTGATTAGATAAGTTTTTAAATAATGTTTAGTGTTTATGAATTAAAAATTTGTTTTGTGTTGTTTAAAGTATTTAAAAAGGTTCATCTCTATTTAACGAATTTTCCACATAACGAACCTTTTTCGGGATTTACCGACTTCGTTAAATAGAGGTCCGATTGTATATCTTTCAGATATATTGCCTTCATGGTTATTTTTCTATTGGCCGTAAAAACGTGATTTATTTCGTAGTTAGTATATTTAATAGAAGCTTACGAATTCTTTAGTAAATAAAACATTTATGAGTTCACCAAAAATAAATTAATGTGAATTTAATGTGATTTGGCTGTAAACCACATGCTTTTTAGTAACAGCCTTTTTTTTTCCCACTTAAAGCCGGCTTTTCTTTTAAGTGGTTAAAATAAAACAAACCAAAAAACGGCCGGCCAACTCTTTTTTTTTTTTTTTTTTTTTTTTTTCTTGGGCAAAACCCGGCAATTCTGTTATTTACACACACAAAATTTAAAAGAGAAATCGCAGATTTTTGAAGAAAAATTAATGATTTCTTTCATCTTTTTTTTTTTTAGGTCTTCCTTTAAATTAGTTTACTTGAGAGAGGTTCTTTTTCTGTTTTATGCTGGTTTTTTACAGTTGTTCGCTCCTATCTCAGCCCAGCATAGCGTTAGTGCTGCCATCTTGTGTAAACAACATGAAAAAGAATGATTTCAAATGCATCATTCTTGCTTTTTATGATAAGAAAAATAAAAATTGGCTTGTCGAAAATGAACTGAGTTATATAAATCTAGAAACTTGTTCTGATGTCAGGCTTATCTTTTACAGACGATAAGTCGCACTGTTTGTTGATAAGATTATTGTTATGAGGTTAATTTATTATGATTTTAGGGTTGAAGTCAGTAGGGGAGATATGATACACTTTTTTTTACTAATTTTTTTACAACCCTTAGAAAGCTATTTTTAAACAAAATTTTCGTGTTTTCTTATAAAGTGACCTTTTATTCATTTATTAAAAATATTGTGAATTTAAAAAATAATCATTCAAAAAATATATCCCAATTATTTTGAATGGTTACTACTGTTTCAAATCTCCCCATTACCGGGGAGGATTGATACACTGGCAATGGAGATATACATTGTTATGTAAATTGAAAAAAAAAAAATGCAGACAATTCAATTTATGTGTAATGCAATTTTTTATGTTAAATCTTGTAAAATTTAAAAGAATTGACATTGACATATTTTTGCTTCAGAAATGTTTTTTACAAAAATATTTAAACAATTCTATTAACATACTTTTTAGAAAATAGATAATGAAAAAAAATCTAAATTTAGCACATTTAAGATTTCTTTAACCATTTCCGGGCAAAGCATTTTCAATGCTAAAGTGTTGAAAAAATGAATGGCACCGGAATTTTCCAACAAATTTAATTGGAAATAAGAAAAGAGCTATATTTCACTTTCATATTAAATGGAAAATATTTTACCAAAATGCTGGTGCCAGTGTGGCTTTTGAGAAGTAATATTAAGTGGTTTCATAAACATACCACCACCATTATAGAAACCCCTTTTCTTCCCTTTCAGGCCATTTAAACTCAAATCTCAAATCCAAAGGCTGACATAAAGTTGACACTTATGACAAATCTTTCTGACATAAGTTTTAATTCATTTTTGTTCGGAAACGCATAAAACTATAAGCTGTTGTAATTCAGAAACTAGGTCATCAAACTGTATTTTCCGTTTTCTTGCAAACGCACTAGATCTTTCAGAAAATAGTGTCAAAAGGGGTGTTTTGAACCGAATTTCCTCCGGAAAGAAGATTAACCACTCAAGGAAAGGTGAAAAACGTCTTTGCCACGGGATCCAAATAGCTTATAACTCGATAGGCAATTTATGGCTCCAAAAATGGAAAACACAGTTCGATTCCAAATCGCTTCCACAGTCAGGCCTCCTAATTTTATACCATTCCGTTAAAAAATGAGTTTGTCAATGTGTCAAAACGTTTTGCGCTTGTTGAGCAGAGCAGTTGAGAACAGCCATAACAAAACCACTGAAGAATTTAATAATTAACAGAATAATTTACATTTAACATGATTTACATTTACATCAGTAGAGGGAAAACTGGGCTACTGGAACAGCAGGGTGAGGCACAGTGTCTCACCCTTCCGTGCCGCACGCATATTCACAATACCCACTCGGTTCAGATTCGACACTGGTATTTTCACAGTATATTTTCCTGGTATAAAATTTTGAAACACTCAGTTTTGTTATTATCTCTATGTACGAGTAATAATGATAATATTCTAATGCTAATAATATTATAAATGTGAAAGTGTGAAAATGTTTGGCTGAAACCAGCGTCAAAACGGATGATTAAATAAATGCCTTTGTCTTCATATTATGCATATATATTAATTTTTTTTTCTATGTTTAAAATTTTCACTGAAGTTAATAAAATTTCCTCATTTTATTCGTTTGTAATATATAAAATAAAAGTTACAAGCAAATTGCAAAAACATTTACTTTATAATGGAAATATTAATAGTGAAATTGCAAAATATTTCTTTTTTTAATATGCAAAATGTAAATTGGCAAAAAATATTTTGCAATTTCACTATTAATATCTCCAACATAAAGTAAATATTTTCGCAATATTGTCATTTTGTTGCAGATAGTTACAATTGATTTTGACATTTCATTATAAATATTTCCAATATAAATCCAATATAAAAACATGGAAACATTTAAAATGCTTCATTTAAAACACATTACTACATAGGTGTGATAAAATATATACAAATGTTTTCAAAAATTAAAAACACTAGATGTTAAAATGATAAAAAGCTACTCCGAGCGCTTTCGGCTAACCTTAAGCCTTTGTCAAGGAGAAGAGAATTGACTGATAAAAACACTCGACGCTCGATGTCCACTGCTACACATTGAGCAGAAACTCACTTCAGGAAGCTCGCAGGTGGTCGTATCCATTAAACTGAAGGAGGGGGAAGGTAGAGAAAGCTCAATCCTCCAAGAGACCGAACTCTCCAGTAATATTAAGTAAATTAAACCAGATACACGGAATTTGGTATGATAATACGTCATTACAACAATTTTCTGCTTGCGTTAAAATTTCCAAAGACTCTAAAATAGCACAACTATTAAAATCGGAAGCCTGCATAATGACTTTCACTCTATTGAAAAGGATGACAATATCTTTAGTTTGAAACAGCCTTGAGAGGGCGGTAGCTGGTCTATTTTTATTAATATCCTGCATATGCTCTTTAACTCTTGTTTGGAATTTTCTTGTGGTCATACCAATGTAATTTAATATTTTATTTGTTTCTTTACTTCTGTATGGGATGATATAAACTCCTGACTTATTTTCCATACTAATAGGATCAACTCTTTTTTGCACAAGATTAATTAATTTGGAGTTATATCTAGCTATTAACGTTATACTATATTTCCTTAGGATGTATTTTAATTTTTCATATAAACGAGGAAGGTAATCAACTGCTATGAATTTAACTTCTTTTTTACTAATACACTCTATTTTAGCTGGTTCTGCGTGCTTAAACTTATAAATCAATTTTTCAATAAATTTAGTGGAAAAACCATTACTATTAGCAATTGTCTTAATTTTATCCAGTTCTTCTTGCAGGTGAGTATCAGAGCAAACTTCAAATGCACGTCTAATATAAAACCAGTAAGCTGAAACTTTATAATGAAATGGAGAGTGGCTATTATAAGGAATTGTATTGTTTGAACGACAAGATTTTCTGTAAACTGTCCTATCAATGCAGTGAGTTAGTTCATTTCTAGTGAGGGAAACATCCAAAAACGGTAACGTTCCATTTATTTCTAATTCCAAAGTGAATTTTATCTTATTGTCACTATTGTTGGCATGTTCAAGAAAATTCATAAGTGCTGGAAGGCCATGCTCCCATATAATTAATATGTCGTCGACAAATCTGACCCATAAACTTGGTTTAAAAACGGAATTTGAAATAATCTTGGTCTCCAAAGGTCTAAGTTTTAACTCGGCCAATAAACCAAAAATTAGTGAGCCCATGGGTTTGTTTGTAATAAATATTGTTAAACACAAACACATTATCATTCGTAATCAGGTTTAAACCAGATATAACGGTATTTTTCATATTGTCACTAAATCCCTGATTGTTATTGATCGAATTTATAATATAGTCCTGCACTTCTTGTACATCTATAGAAGGATAAAGTGATATTATGTCAAGGTTGGCTAAGATGCTATTGTCATTAAGCTTTATATCTTTAATTATTTGAATAAGTTCAAATGTAGACTTTAATAACATATTCTGAAGAGGGGAGGATAGAAGTTTAAAATGGTACATATGCTTTCTCTAGAAAATATGTTGGAGCGGTGCAGTTCGAGACTGCCTGATTGGGAAGTCCGCCTTATGTGATTTCAATCTACCATAAATACGAGGTGTTACAGATGTTTTGTTTAGCTTTAAGTTCTTTTTTAAATAATCGGCCCATGTTCCATGTTGAACCAAATCTTGTACTTTTCTATCAATAGAGAAATTAGGATCTTTCTTTTGAATAACGCAATTTAAATCCTTAATACAGTTTTTCCATTTTATCAATATAATCATCCGATGAAAAAACCGCGAGTTTGTTAGACTTGTCCGTAGCTATAATGGCATAGTAGAGGTCTGCACGGGCCCGGGCTTGGCCCGAAGCCCGTACCCGGCCCGGCCCGCGGGCCGGGCCGGCGGAATGAAGGCGAATTTTCAAACGGGCCGGCAGAATTAGGACAATTTTTTTAACGGGCCGGCGGAAAAATTGAACGGCCGGCAGGGCCGGGCCGGGCCGATAAAAAATTAATCGGGCCTATTGGCCCGATATAAGAATTCAAGCAAAGCAGAAAAAATACAAGCCGTTTTCAATGAATATGATTTTCACGAGACGTATAAATGTGCGTCACGAGCCGATGCGAGTTTAATAACATCAATACAGAAATGTAACATGTCCGTCGTAGAGATCGGCATCGTACAGTTACAAGATGTCCGATTCCGAGTTTAATTTTTTTCAGCAGACTCGTGCCGGGACGGAACTGGTCTTAATCGATCTCAGGATGTGTAGGACAGCCATTGTGTTTTGTAGTATTAGTAGTGATAATGAACTTCTATCAGTATCTTTGGAAATATACCTTAAGGTGGTTCTCATATTCACTGCTCAACAATGCGAAACTTTCAGACACATTTTCTGACTCATTGTTAAATATAAAGACATAAAATTGACAGGCCTGACTATTGAAGGCATTTGGAAACGAATAGCTTTTTCCATATTTGATAAATTACTTACAGAGATAACAGAGATTCTTGTCAGGTGACTGTACGTTCTTCTCCTTTCCTGTGCTATCGTTTCCGGAAATTCGATTCAAAACGCTAACTTTGGCAGTATTTTCAGAAAGATGTGTTGCTCTTAACTATGAAAAAAAAAAAAAAAAAAAAAAAAAAAAAAAAAAAAAAAACGACATTTACATAGCTTCTGAATCAGAATACTTGCCAATCCGTTTTTGCGTTTCCGAAAAGAAATGAATTCATAAATGTGTCGAAATGCAGCTCCTTTGGATTTGAGAAAAGCCTTATAAATGTGAAAAATATTTTCACAAATCTACTTTTTATTATACAGCTTCAAAAGTTATCATGTTTAAATCTTTTATTCTGAACTACATTAATCTTTTAATGAATCGTTATTTGGATTTTGAAATGTCTGTAGACACGATGACTAAAACACTGTAAGTAATCGTTAATGTTTACTATTGTGTGTTTTCTGTTTTGCGAACATCATAGTAATCTAAAATATGCTGTAAAATGTTCCCATAAATATATATGTAGCATTCATTAAAAGAATCTTAATTGTATGTTGAGAAAAAACGGATTTTTTTTGTAGAAATTGTGTCGGGCTGGGCCGGGACTGTTTTCATGTATTTTTGTACGGGCCGGGCCGGGCCGAGAACTGTAAAAATGCAAACTGGCCGGATCGGGCTCGGGCCGAACTTTCAATTTTTACACCGGGCCAGGCCGGGCCAAGAAAGTTTTCGTTCGGGCAGGGCCGGGCCCGGGCCTGGAAATTCCGGCCCGTGCAGACCTCTATGGCATAGTTAGAATAACATTTAAGTTGTTTAAATAATATAGTGCTATCATTAACATCCTTGCTATTGTATGTTTTCTTAATATGTCTTTGAACACTATTATGCAGCAAACCCCTTATTTCATCTTTATAATTAAATGGTGCTCTATTAGCAATCTGTTCACAATCTCTAATTACCATTTTTGGATTAATATTTCTTGGAACCGAATATTTCGGCTCCCATGATAACACTTTATGCAACTTTGAATCAATTTCTTGCCCTGTAAGGTTAATATACTCAACTGGTAAAGGTTTAATCCTCTGGGCGGCCTTGAGCAATTAGAGCGCTTTAATCCGTTAATCTTCCGATAAATAACCCTTTCCTTTTTAATTTTCTGCACTTCTCTATAAACATTAACAATACGGAGGAATTCATCAAAATCTTTCTCGTTCAAATTACATACCAAATCATCATATAGGTCTCTGACACACTTTGATAAGAAATCTATGCTTTTAAACTTATTTCTCTTAAGCTGCACATTTCAAATTTTTTCTTCAAATCTGGAAATTCCGTGTCGATGCAAAAATTATTAATCAACAGGAACTTTGGAGTAACTCTATTGTACTTACATAGCTGTAAAAATCTGATGTTATAGATTTTCCTGTCAAGTATCAGTCTTTCGGTCTTAAATCTTCTCTTTATATCCCCACGTTCCATAATTATATCCAGAATCGAAAAATAACATTAATAAATTGACTTAATAAAATAGTCCAATCTTGAACGTCAGATTCACCTTTGTTTATTATATAAAAACATGGAAACATTTAAAATGCTTCATTTAAAACACATTACTACATAGGTGTGATAAAATATATACAAATGTTTTCAAAAATTAAAAACACTAGATGCTAAAATGATAAAAAGCTACTCCGAGCGCTTTCGGCTAACCTTAAGCCTTTGACAAGGAGAAGAGAATTGACTGATAAAAACACTCGACGCTCGATGTTCACCGCTACACATTGACCGGAAACTCAACTTGTCGTTCAAACAATACGATTCCATATAATAGCCACTCTCCATTTCATTATAAAGCTTCAGCTTACCGGTTTTATATTAGACGTGCATTTGAAGTTTGCTCTGATACTCACCTGCAAGAAGAACTGGATAAAATTAAATCAATTGCTAATTTTTCCACTATTTTTAGTGAAAAATTGATTTATAAGTTTAAGCACGCAAAACCAGCTAAAATAGCGTGTATTATTAAAAAAGAAGTTAAATTTATGGCAGTTGATTACATTCCTCGTTTATATGAAAAATTAAAATACATCCTCAGGAAATATAGTATAACGTTAATAGCTAGAGATAACACCAAATTAATTAATCTTGTGCAAAAAAAGAGTTGATCCTATTAGTATGGAAAATAAGTCAAGAATTTATATCATCCCATACAGAAGTAAAGAAACAAATAAAATATTAAATTACATTGGTATGACCACAAGAAAATTCCAAACAAGAGTTAAAGAGCATATGCAGGATATTAATAAAAATAGACCGGCTACCGCCCTCACAAGGCTGTTTCAAACTAAAGATATTGACATCCTTTTCAATAGAGCGAAAGTCATTATGCAGGCTTCCGATTTTAATAGTTGTGCTATTTTAGAGTCTTTGGAAATTTTAACGCAAGCAGAAAATTGTTGTAATGACGTATTATCATACCAAATTCCGCGTATCTGGTTTAATTTACTTAATATTACTGGAGAGTTCGGTCTCTCGGAGGATTGAGCTTTCTCTACCTTCCCCCTCCTTCAGTTTAATGGATACGACCACCTGCGAGCTTCCTGAAGTGAGTTTCCGGTCAATGTGTAGCAGTGAACATCGAGCGTCGAGTGGCATTTTCGCCGATCCCAACCGTTATAGCAAAAATTAGAAACTGCGCATGCGTGGGGACTTAGATTGAAATTCTCTTGCTAGAAAACTTGTACAGGGTTATCGAGGTTGCTATGTCAATTGGGGATTACTTTTGGCGTTCGAAAATATTTCAATGTCTTGTTATTGTGAAACGGTGATACAGTATAGAGCTAACGTAAACTTATTTGATTTTAAATTTATATTGAATTTACCTAAACAATATACGTATATTCCTGTCAAAAATGATAAAAATATTTTCTTAAACAGTTTTGACTCTTTTTCGTCTAACTTTAATGTGATTTATAAATAAATAACAATATCACCTATATTAGATAATAAATTGTTATGTTTGATAATTTAACATTTTTCTCAATATCGCAACTACCTCTAGATATAATTTACAGATAATCTAAATTGGTAATTAACAACCGCAACAACAAAAATATTATTATTATTAGATTGACAGTGGTGTTTTAAGTTTTAGGACTTGAGATTTTCTTATGCTATTTTACTTTTTTGTGAATCTAGCTACTTAAATCTCCAATATTAACTTATAGTATATTTTAAATCTGTTTCCTGGTTTATTCACATAAAGATACTTAAATAGTTTATTGAAATATTTTAGCATTACTGATAGTATGTTAGATTTTATAATATTTATTTTTTATCATTATTAATGTATTGTAATTAAATATTACCAGATATTAATATTATAGTTGTATCAATACAAATAAAAAAGAGATACTATTTATAATAAATGTTATCTGTATTAGATAAATAAATTTATAATATTACAAGATATGTTATAGATAGGGCTGGATGATATCAAAAATTTAATATCGCAATATATCAACGAGTTAATATCAATATCGGTGATATATCGCGATAACTACTTTAAAGTGTGAGGGAATAGAAAAATTTCTTATTTCTAAAGACAAATGGTATAGTAGGAATAATTTTATTGCAAATAGCTGCAGAAAGCAAAGAATTAATGTTTTATACCTATTTGCTCACGCAATATTCTTTAAATAAATATATATATACTAGAAAGGTAGCCCGTCAAAAATGACGGAAATTTAGATATAAAGATATATACAACTCATGTGCAAAAATATGAGTTTTCTCATTTGTTCCGCAGTGATAGATGAAAATAACACATTTTAAGAACGAAACACATTTATGAAAAACTGTGTACAGTAGAAGACCACTAATCTGCACAATTCCAAGTTTTCTGCAGATTTTTGCGGTCATGTCTATTCAGTCTTTGTTTACATTTTTTTTTTAAATTCATATATTGGACAATTTAGATTATTAAGCCTTAAAAATAAATAAATTACACACTTGAAGTAAGGTAAAAACTATTAAATTATCGTATACGATTTCATAAAATGGTATTATATGGTATTATATGTGTGTGCTTCACGATCTTGGTTACGACTTTGGCGAAATTGGCTGCAACTTGTCATAATTCTAATAGTGTGGGCCTCTATAACAAAAAAGTAACCAGTTTTTAGTAAAATTTCTGATATAAAGTAGTTTTCGAAAACTTGTGTAAAATTGCAGGCCGTTCTCATGTTATGCCAGTCCTGGGAATAATATTTCTAACACTGAAGAGTTTCCATTTATATGTGGAATTTAGAAAAGATTCTCCAAAAGAAAGGTCCTGAAATGACATTGTAATTCCTCTAACTTCAAAGTTTAATCGGGCACCGATGTTGTTTACTGAAATCTAATAAATACAGTTATTTTGAATATTACAACAGAATTAAACAGCTAAACTTATTTAACTTAAACTCGCTGTTACTTCCCGATGTTATTTTTTAGTATTAAGAAAGAAAATTATTTAAATTTTTCAAATCATGCATATTTATAATTTTTTTTTTCCGTCTTTAATAACTAAATAATGAAAAAATATGCTTTTGTTCTGATATCATAAATACGACAATAAAATAATGTAACTAAGAGACATTGCAAAATTAAATCTTTGTGATTTCAAACCATAAACAAATGATACCGCCACCATTTTACATACTATGACGTCATTAGAATATTGTCCATTGATTGTTGGAGAACTTACTTTGTGAATGATTACCTCAATGATTTAATATTTTTTACGGTTCACGATGAATGAATCACTTGTGTTTGTTTAGGTTTATGGAATGAGATATTAAGCCGTGAACCCAATTTCAATTAAAGTTATCCAAAGATGGTACAGATGTCATATTCGCCCCATATTGGCGCGATTTTTTTCTGTCGCCAATATCATATAGGGAGCAGGTACTTAACTTGCGCTAAAGTGTCGTTATTTTGCTTGATGTGGTAACCCGGATTATGTTGTTTATTCTGTTGATGTTTTCGCCAAATTGGCAACCGAAAAAAATTGCGCCAATATGGGGCGAATATGACATCTGTTCCCCAAAGATATATGTATTTTTAATCGAAATTAAAAACAATGCTTTAATCTCGAAATGAAATAGTTTAGTTTGTATAATTGGTTATTTCTGTTAATTATTTATTTAGGTACTTTTCCATTATAGCGCATTTTAAAAAAAAAGCTTGGCGTAATTCGGGCATCAGAAAGTGAGATATGTTGCCAAAATATACAGCTATGAAAACAAATCTAATGAACTTTTATTTTTGTTTATATATGCACATACATACATAGAAAAAATCGTTTCTAAATATATATAATATTTTTTTATATATATACAAATTACGCCACAGATTTCAGATATGAACCGGGATACCTATGGCGCTTAAATGGTGGGTTATTTTGCCGGCTATTGTTTTTTATTTATTAATAAATTGTTTAGGCACAGATGTCATATTCGCCCCATATTGGCGCGATTTTTTTCCGACGCCGATTTGGCGAAAACATCAACAGCATAAGCAACAACATCCGGGTTACCATATCAAGCAAAATAACGACACTTTGGCGCCGGTTAAGTATACATTGCGTATATGACATTGGCGTCAGAAAAAAATCGCGCCAATATGGGGCGAATATGACATCTGTACCATTGTTTATTTACTTTTATTTTATGTTTTTAAATTATATAAACTGTTTTGTTCTATAGTTATTATTCAAACTTTTATTTATTTATAGTTATTTCCTTTTCAAAATAATAGCAAATAATTTAAAAATATATAAGTAACTGGTATTCGAAAGCGAGATTTCTGCCGAATTGGCGTCAGAGAAAAATCACGCCAACCCCGATGCATATATGACATCTGTGAAAAAAATACTTCTGTTTCTTTATAAAAATGGTTAAATAGTTTTTTTTACATTAAATAAATTGTATACATATGCAAAAAATTGCTTGTGAGTATGAAGCAGTAAATAGGTTGTCAGAAAATACGTTGGCAAACTTCTTTCTCGCCAAGAAACTTTTCTCCGAAGTATTGTACGTACATAAGTAATGATTGCTAGAAATGCATTTTTAATTATGATATGTGCTTTTATGTTTCACTACATTTATGCATACTATACCGTGTGTATAAATGCTACAGTTCATATGCAGGGCTACACAAAAGAATTCGTAAGGGTTTCTGAGTATGAGAATAAATTTGCTTAAATGTGGTTTTTAAAGGAGTTATGCAGTTTTACGCTGAACTGCATTTAGATTACTAAGAAATGTTTGTAGAATATAGATAAAATAATATACAGGGTCACGCAAAGAATTGGATACATAACCGTCTATGGATGATAATATCTGGAAATATGATTTCAGTAGCTTTAAGAGTAGCTTAAATTAAATTTTAGCTAAATAGTGGCATGTAATAACGGTACTATTGCTATGGACGGTACCTGCTGAAATCAATTTTTTAAAAAAATTATGCGTTTTCTAAAATGTTTACTTAGTTATCTTATTTACCTTATTTCCCTAAATAACGAAGTTTTGTTAAAGCATTCAGGATGTGTTGGAAAGTTTTTCATATTCTATGCTTAACGTATGATTTTTCTTTCTTCTTTAGTCTTATTTTCCATTTATTTTATTCTTAATTTTTAGTCTTATACTGCTTTATAGAAACTTTGGCACAGTTGTCATATATACTCCATATTGGAGCGATTTTTTCCGACGCCAATTTGGCGAAAACATCAACAGCATAAACAACAACACCCGGGTTACCATATCAAGTAAAATAGCGACACTTTGATGACAGTTAAGTGCCCGTTGTGTATATGACATCTGTGCCGAAACTTTAATATTTAATGTTTAAACTCTTCGCTCCACTCACCTTGCATATAGTATAAACTATAACACAGATAGCGCAAAATAATAGACAGTTTGATACTTTTCCACTGTAGGGGCTTTGGCATTTTTTAAAAAAAGTTTGGTGTAATTTGGGCATCAGAAAGTGAGATTTGGGTACTTTTCCGTTATGCGGATACCATTGTCGCCAAGCGTAATAGTTGGCGCAAAATGAAAGTCACGTGAATTAAGGCATTTGAAAAATAAAAGAAAAAATATTGTCGTACTAAAGTGAGCATTTAAAAAATATAACATTTGAAAATTCCAGACTTTTACGAACAATTTAATTAAATCACAAATATATACTTAAAATAATTGAACAAATAACTGTTATAAAATAAAGCAATAAAATAAAACTCATATTAAACTGCTGGAATAAAATTACAAATATCTTTTAGCATTTTGAAATAATTGGCGCATTAGCATACATGGTACTTTTCCGTTATACGGACAGCATGCTAAAATGTATGCTAATGTGCCAATTATTTCAACCTTGATCGCAGATTTTTATTGTAAACCATGCGAAACATTGTGATTTGTTATTTATGAAACGTGAATCACGTGAATGATTATTGTTTAACCTTAATCTTGGAAAGCTTTTTAATCTGCTATTAATCGAATTAAAAATGCTTTTTTTTTTTATAAAGTTGTAGTTTACTTTTACTGATGATGCTGAGATGGATTTTATCATTTGGCAATTACCAGATGATGAGAAAGTTGTGATAAAATGTTTCAGGAATTTGGAATTCTGCATAATAAAAGATTGTGTTAAAAAATCATGAAATGAAATTGTGGATGAGTTCTGGAAATCCGAAATTGAGTTGTAGCTTACGATCATGCGAAGAAAGCGTAGAAATACGACAAAAAACTTGGTTTAAAGGATCGCGGGTGACTTTTCTTAATGCTTTGAGGTTTATATATTTATCGTGCAAAGAGTTGACATCGATTGAGTTTTGTGAGCTGCAACTTGATATGAACTACAACACAACAGTGGAATAGAATAGTTATTCGAGAGAAGTTTGTGCAAATGCTTTATGTTCTCGACCAAATAGAAAAATCGGTGAACCTAATAAAATTATAGAAGTAGATGAAAGTCATGTATTATTTACACAGATTGTTGGAAAGGATATAAAACAGATGAACTGCTAAGTGCTGGTTATGATCATTTCACAGTAAATCACAAATACAATTTTGTCGACCCTAATACCGCATGTCATACTCCAAATGTTGAAAGATTATGGGGCATCGCAAAATGGCGCAACTAAAGACATCGGGAAGCTGTTCGTCAACATTTAGAGTCGTATCTCATAGATTTTATGTGGCTACGCCTTCATTCAAAAATGAAATGTTTACTGCAATGCTGAAAGATATTTATAATTTTATGGCAGCAGTTTAATATGATTTTTTATTTTATTACTTTATAGTATAACAGTTATTTGTTCATTTATTTTAAATATATATTTGTGATTTAATAAAATAGTTCGTAAAAGGGTACAGATGTCATATTCGCCCCATATTGGCGCGATTTTTTTCGGTTGCCAATTTGGCGAAAACATCAACAGCATAAACAACATAATCCGGGTTACCACATCAAGCACTTTGGCGCAAGTTAAGTACCTGTTGCCTATATGATATTGGCGACAGAAAACAATCGCGCCAATATGGGGCGAATATGACATCTGTTCCCGTAAAAGTTTGTAATTTTCAAATGTTATATTTTTAAAATGCCCACTTTACTATCGAGAACGTTTTTTCTTTTATTTTTCAAATGTTTCAATTCACCTTATTTTCATTTTGCGCCAACTATTGATCTTGGCGACAATGCTATCCGTATAATGGAAAGAGTACCGCATACATTTTGGCATGGTGTCCGTATAACGGAAAAATATTGAGAATTGTTGTCAAATCATATAAACAGCTATGAAAACAAACTTGATGAGTGTTTTTTTATATGTTTATTTTATATGTATATTATTCATGTTTTTATGTACAAATTACATCTGTTTCTGTATAAAATTAGAGAAACGGCTTTTTTTAATCGTATAAATAAATCGTATAAATATTAAAAAAAAATTGCATGTGCATATAAAATGAAACAGTGGATAGGTTCCGGGAAAATGTTGCCAAATTTCTTTTTTCGCCGAGGCACTTATACTGGAAAAGTATCTAGAGCACATTAAAATCGCGCAGTTAGGAGCTCATACAGTACAGCGTCGTCTATTGGCGGTTATTTTATTAGTAGCATCGGGAGGAAGATGTAAAGATGTACTTTAAATTCTCACCCATAGATTTTGAAAAAATATCTTAAAAGAGCGGAGTTTAAATTAAATTTTGGTGACCTACTTTATGAAAGATTAATAGTTATAAATGGGAATTTCACCAAATCAGCCAGCTATTGTCAAGTTGGCCAACATTTGGCGCTACTGTGGTAACCCTGCATTAGTATTTTTCAACAATTACTCATTTCAATGAGGTGGTCCTACCGGAATCGTGAGGGACACACAGAGACTTGGATTTTATATAAATAGATATATATGCTACAAATAAATACTTTAGAAAAAGGAACCAATATTCGGTATCTATTTGCACTCATATCATTGATTACATAGTGATTTTCTTTAGCTTGTTCTCGATTCTTCCTGTTTTATGTATTATTTAAGAATAACTTTTTAACTATTTAATTTTATCGCGTAAACGGAGAATATTATTTAAAAAAAACTTTACTAGATAAACTAAAATGTTCTCAATTTTAAGACGTTGATGATTTTAAAATAATTAAAATAAATGAAAAGCAAAAACTGAAACAGATTTAATGTCATAATTGCATGTACTCGTAATAGTCTTCAGTCTTTTATTTTTTAATCTTTTTCTAAGAGTATCAATACATTCTTAATAGTTAAAATATTTAGAAAATTTCTCTGTCTTTATACCTTCGTATTTGTTTATCTATGGATGAATAAAACATTAAAATTTTTAAAATATACATATTCAAATCCCATTTGGAAATAGACCTATGCTAAGTAAAGTTCACTTTTTTATAAATATTTTGTAAATAACATCTAGATCCATAACAACATATTTTCCCAGAAAGAAACTAACAAAAAAGAAAAACTTACCATAAAATTCTACTTGATTACGCAAAATACTCGGTTTGATATTTAAATCTGTTTTTTATTTGGAAAGTGCCACTGAATTTAAAAGCAAAAAGAAGAAGAAGAAAAAGAAATGTTGCAAATGAAAAAAATAGAAATAAAATAAAGTTATTGGCTAACAAAAACAAATACATAAACAAAACAAACGATATTTTGCATTAGATTTCAAAAAGTTCGAAATCAGAGAGTCTTGGTTAGTTCAAAGCATTTTAAATTTATGAAAATACTCATAAAATTTATTTTAAAAGATTAATAAACAAAAAAATTTAAAACATTAATAGTCATATAATTATTTACAAATGAATATACATCTTATAGATACCCACGCCTTGTCCGGATGGGTTTTTAAAAAGCCGTGATGACAGAAAACTCCCCCTCCCCCCTCATTTTAGCGCAAGAACATACTATTCAAATTCTATTCTTTTAAATAGTATAAAAAGGACTCCGTGAAAGTGTCATCAAGTTTGCTGTGCTTAAGTGCAGAGAAAAAAACTATTAAGTTGCAAGCAAACAAAAAAAGAAAAAGAATGAAAATCAAAATCTTCTTTTCCTTACTGTTAAAAAAAAATAATAATCAATAAATCCATATCTCCTACGTAAACCAATTTCTTTCAAATTTTCAGCTAGTTGAAATAATAGTAAATTAGGCTGTGCAACAAATTTTTATTAAAATTTAATTATTTATTAGAAAGTTACAAAGCCTTCCGAAACTTCGAATGAAAAGCAGGAAAGCACCTGCGGTTATTTTCGTTTATTCATCTCGCTCCGAGAAATCGGAAGTCATATGTTTACACAATCAGATCATTATGTTTTGCAAAGCAGAAAGAAACCATGGATAGAAGAGCTTTTATTTGTTTATTTTTTCTTTTTAACTCAAATATCTACTTTAGTTTTATTATTTTTATGTACTATCTTTTTTCAATATTGTAAACGTGTTTCTGATGTAAATAATCTGCGGGGAAAGAGTGTGTTCAATGTGGATAGATTTTTTTTCTTACGTTAAAAAAATTCGCTATTAAAACATCTGCTTTAATATTATGGTTTTTTTAGTATTGAAAACGCGTTCTTGACGTAAATCACACACTGTTTTTTGTATTTTGGGAGAGGAGATGGGGAGGGGGGCGGCGGTAGATATATATATATATATATATATATATATATATATATATATATATATAGAGAGAGAGAGAGAGAGAGAGAGAGAGAGATACATTAATTAAAATGAAACGAAATTCGGAATCGCCAAGGTCCAGTGGGTGCTGGATTTCGAATTTTGTACTGTATATTTATGTATAAAAATTCAAGTACAGGATTTTTCAGATTATTTGTGCGTCTGTGCCGACCATAGAACATGGTATATCAATTTTAGTGATCTTGATCTGATCACTTAAGCAATTATAAGCACATAAACCTATAAAATTTTTAATGTAAATTAAAATGAAAGGAAAATGTGGTTAAAGAAAATCAAAACTTTTGAACAATGAAAAAAGAAAATAGATTTTTAAATTATTACTCTGTAGTTTTTGAAGCAAAAATAAAACTTCAAAATTTCTATTAAAAATGTATTATATAACTATTATTTTTACCAAAAGAGAGAGAGAGAGAGAGAGAGAGAGAGAAAAGTAAAGTAAGGGAAACTATCAATTCGACGTATACTGGAAAAAAGTTCAAACCCGACCCAGTCTTCAAGTTAGATTCTTGCATCGTCTCAGGTTATCCGATTTTACCCGAACCCGACCCGACACGCGGTTCGTGTTGACCAACCATTTTAAAAGAAAGTCAGGAATATATTTTATGAAAAAAACTATATATTTGAACATTAATGGTATATCTATTCAATTTTGTACTAAAAAGATAAATTTGATATTACAGAATAATTCTTTTTTATATTGTATTAAAATATGAATTTATTATCTTCCACTTCGAGTTTGTGATGAAGTGTGCCGGGTGTCGGTCGGGTTGACTTTAAGCAGAGTTTCCGGGTTTGGCTCTGGTAAGACGCGACCCGTGCCGCACTACACCCTGAGTGAGCAGAAAAAAAGGCCGACCCAGCCTGCATGTCCAGAGCAAAAAGCAAACACGGCTTCAGTCTGATGACACGAAATTAATCCAAGCGTTCCAGCCCGATTTGCAGACATCCAGTATAATGGCATTTAATAATATTACATTTACAGACTTTAAAAATAAGGCCCGGATGCAGTAATATTTTTTATTTTTATTGTTCTTTTTTGTCTTTTTGCTCATTTATGTCATTTTTTAAAACAGGATTTTTTTTTTTGTCTTATTTAAAATTAAATAAATTATATAATAATAAAAAAAAAAAATCAGAAATATATTTTCATTGAAAAAATTACAACTGAAATTCGTCTAACTAATTTCCACGCCCGTGTGAATATTATCAATAAAATCAATCAGTAAAGTAAATCATATAAATAAAGTAAATCAGTAAAATAAAGTAAATCAATTCTTACCTTGAATTTAGTCCATCATATTGTAGAGGATAATAATATCTAAGATGACTCCATAAATTAGAAGTAGCTTTTGCAGATACCGGTCGAACGCATATACTGCATACTGCATTTTTTTCATTTATTACTTCACCATTTTCATTACCCGGGCATCCAAAATATTGCCACACGTTACTCTTATCCTCTTTTTTTGAAATCATTTGATTATAATTCGGACAATTTACCCGAAACCGTACGTTCATCTTCCTATAAAATATAAAATCACTACCGATAACTCGCTCGAGACGACCATACGAACGAGCATTGAATGAAGCCTATAGACAATTATTGACTCAACATTGAGCAGATGTTCTAGCTCATGTCATTGGCCAGGACGTATCAAAGACTTGATATGTTCTGATATGTCTAGACCAATAGTAGCAGCGAAGTTAAATCAACGACGATTAAAACATTATTCCGTAACGAACTGGCATATGTATGTTGATATATTAGAATATGAATTATTCTGTGTCTGGGATATCAACGAAAGACAGATTATCGCGGGAGGGGAGTTTAGAATAAAGCGGGTCTGCGAATAAATACATCTATTGGATGAGAGAAAGGATTGAAAAAGTCATTGGCCAGGACATATCAAAGACTTGATATGTTCTAATATGTCTAAACCAATAGTAGCAGCGAAATTAAAACAACGACGATTAAACCATTATTCAGTAACGAACGGACATATGTATGTTGATATATTAGAATATGAATTAGTCTGGGTCTGGGATATCAACGAAAGACAGATTATCACGGGAGGGAATTTAGAATAAAGCGGGGCTGCGAATAATTGCATCTATCGGATGAGAGAAAGGATTGAAGAAGTTATTGGTTACGCAATATTCGGCGCTTTTTCTTCTTACGGTTCGAAGTCGTGGTGCGGAAAAAAATGTTATTGGGATATATAAGTAGAGCCAGAGATTAGATATCGCTATTGGGATATATCGTTAGAGTCAGAGCTTACATATTGTTATTGCGATAGTTAAAAAATATCAATATTTGACCGATATATTGATAATTAATCCAGCCCTAGTTATAGAGAGATATTTTATAATACATACTATAAAATATTAAAATACTATCTTAATTATGCAATTATAATTTTTATTAATTATTATTTTTATAATCTTAATTTTAAAATATTTTGTAAAAAAAATAAAATAAAATAAAATAAAATAAAAAATAAAATAAAATGCTGTTATGTAGTATTTAAATCTATATATATATTTATTTTAATCATTAAATGGTTTACTGAAATATTTGATCATTATTGATATTCTTATAATGTTATAGTATTTATTTATTATCAACATTAAATATTTTCATTATAAGTAAAACAAGTGTAATCCATAATAAATATTATCTTCTTTATTGTCTAAAGAAGATATTTTATAAATAAATATCATAAATTATCATTAATTTTCAATGAAATATTGATATGTAAAATTTCATTTATTGAAATTTGAAAACAAAATATTAAATCTAATTAGTATCAAAATATTAAATCTAATTAATATCTAAACATTGTTTTACTTATTAATTATAAATAGTTAATTATCTAATTAATGTGTATTATAACTTAATTTGATAATAGTATAACTAAAATGAACTCTATTTTAAATTAAAAAAAACTCTTAATAATAATTTATATCTTTACAAAGTAATTTTTATTTTTTATAAATGTAAGATGTTACATAATATTAAGGTACAATTTGTATATGGAGTGAAATAAAAGAGAAAGATAACCAATATAAGATAAGACTATTTATTTGAATGTATCCCTAAAAACAGTTTCATATAAATTCTTTATTAATTTTTATACACCATAATTATAATGTGACAAAAACATCATATCATGTTAATCATTAACTGAAAAAAATCTAAAGAAGTATAAATGATATTGATGTTGGATCAAATAATATCCCCCCCCCCTCCACACAAAAAGGGAAAAAAATTATTGTGCTGCCATCTATGTCCAGTGATTTAAACGAAATTGGTTATTAAAAGAATTTTATAATTATCTGAATTGATAGCTTTTACTTGCTTATAACTGAATAATAGGAAGGCCATAGTAATAATATTCAATGAAAAATGTATTTAATATTTAGTTAAATTACATAAAGTAAAATAGAATTGTAAAAAAATAATGCATTATTAAATTTGTAAAAATCATAAACTATTACATTTAAATTTATATGTACTGCTTAAAATAAATTAATAATGTTTCTTTAAAAATATACTATTTTGAGAGCAGAACATACAAGATTTAATGGAATATATTTTTAACTTTATGTTAAAAAAATAAATATATAAAGTAAAAAAAAAAAAAAAAAATTAGAAAATCATTCTTCTTATTATTAAGTGCGGAAAGAATAATATATATTTGCAGCTACATTTTTATTAGTAATCCGTTTAAATTACTCATTGATAAGCTCATTTGCAAAATTTTACTCTTTATTTGTTGAGTAATAAAGAATTTCCTAATTGCGTTAGTATTAAATATTTTAAGAAAATCCCATGAAGCTAATTCTAAAGCAGTGTTGTTTGTCAATATAAATAAAACAATAATGTAATTGACATAGGAAATTACAAAACAAATGAAAATAGAATATTAAATAAAGTTGTGTATTTAATAAATGAATTATATTAAATAATATGCGGTTCCTTCTGTTGAAATTAATAAAACTTTACATGGACTTTCACCAAATTACCTTTAAATATTTAAAAATATATTTTGCAGGTGATTTAAAATAACTAAACAATAAGAGTAAAAATATATTAGAGGTATTTTTATTTATTATAAGCCATTGGCTTGCTACAACATTTACCGAAAGTTTTGCTAATCAACTGAAAAAAATATTGCTGGGATGAAAATGTCACGCCTGATATGATAAAAGCGCCAAGCTGGTAACCTTGTACATATTTGTTTTCTAGTAAGTGAATTTCAATCAAAGTCCGCACGCATACGCTGTTTCTCATTTTTGCTATAACGGTTGGGATCGGCGAAAATGCCGTCGAGTGTTTTTATCAGTCAATTCTCTTCTCCTTGACAAAGGCTTAAGGTTAGCCGAAAGCGCTCAGAGTAGCTTTTTATCATTTTAACATCGAGTGCTTTTAATTTTTGAAAACATTTGTATATATTTTATCACACCTATGTAGTAATGTGTTTTAAATGAAGCATTTTAAATGTTTCCATGTTTTTATATAATAAACAAAGGTGAACCTGGCGTTCAAGATTGGACTATTTTATTAAGTCAATTTATTAATAAATCCAATATTTTACCAACATTGCTATTGTTGCTCAAGTATCATTTATAACGACCAGTGCTTAAAATTAAACGTATTTCTGTATTCAAAATATATACCAGAAATTTTTAATACTAATTTTCACTTTATTTAATGTCAGACTTCCGTTGATTAAATAAAGTAAAAATACTGTTTAAAAAGATTGGTACAGATTTTGAATTTAGAATTCGGCTAGATAAGCAACACTGTTAACGATGAATGGAACACAATATAACTAACGTAACTAATACTGGTTTTTAGGGTAATTGTGTTTTTGGATTTTTTAATCTCTGTTTCCTAATAGCAATCGTCACATTTTCAACACTTTCCAACAAAGTTGAAAAGTGTTTATAACTTCGGTTTGTGTGGCCTTCTCTCCGTCTGGCCGTCTGTCCGCGCTCTAACTCTCGTAAATATAGTCGGATCGTTCTGAAATTTTTGGATGTTAGTGACCTCTACCATAGCACGATCCCTATCTCAAATAAAGTTTCTTGCATGTTTAGTTCATTTACAGGGACAATCAAAATTTTTCCGTTACATTACGGCCCATGGGAAAAAATCGTTTAAAATGATGTTACATGCTTTCAAACATAATAAAATTCATATGCATTTATCAAGTGCACTAAAATATACATTCTGTAGAATATACGATGCAAAGAATAGTTATTATTCATTTACAGGGCCACACAAAAGAATTCCGTTCATAATGGTATAGGGGAAATTGTTTGCGGTGTATGTGAAAAGATCTCAGATACTATATATTGGCCGAATTACTGTATATTAGTAATGATTGCTCGAAATGCATTTTAAATTACGATATGCGCTCTTTTAGGGTTTCGTTCATCTGACGAAACCCTATTCGTCTTGCTCCTCTGTCTGTCTGTCTGTCCGTCTGTCACAGAGCCCGTCCTAAGAAACTATACATGCTGGAGACTTGAAATTTTGCATACTTATAGCTGAACACCACACATCATACGAAAAATCATAAAATTTTGAAAAAGCCGTACATTTAGCCCTTTGAGCTCCCACATGTGTATTTTAAACAATTCTTTCTAAGTGAGCCCCTATTTAGGTTGGAGGTGTGAAATTTTGCATACTTATAGCTGAACACCACATATCATACGACAAATCATAAAAAATTTAAAAAATCGTACCTTTAACCCTTTGGTCTCCCACATGCGTATTTTAAGCAATTATTTCTAACTGTTCCCCTTATTAAATTGGAGATTTCAAATTTTGCATACTTATAGCAGAACACTTGAGGCCAGGCGACAAATCATAAAATCTTGGAAAAGTCTTACGTTTAACCCTTTGAGCTACCACATATGTATTTTAAGCAATTATTTCTAAGAGAGCCCCTAATTAAGTTGGAGACATGAATTTTCGAATACGTATAGCTGAATATTTCAGACCACACGGCAAACAATAAAAATTTCAAAAAGTCTTATATTATTTACTCCTCCGGGCTCTAACTTGTATATTTTAAGCAATTTTTCTAACCTTCGCCCTTTTTACCCGGGGAGCACTTTTCCAACATTTGCCGACACCCCTTTGACCATTCTTTCATATTATGCACCATAGCCTTACATATTTTAGTTCCACTTTTTACCGCCAGGGGACGACTACTTATCTCGATGCTATCGGCTCGACCCCCTCGATCTACGGATAGTATATAAAACGGAGTTTCGTTCGGATAGAGGTTTGTTTAGAATAGAGTGCGCCCCTGGTTGCGAAATGTGGAACTAACAGATTTTTCAAAAGGATAAAGTGTTTTGAAAGGAATATTAAACGAAATCCTCTGTGCGATATGTGATCACACTTACCTACTTGTTCACTATATTTATGCATACTATAAAATGCGTATAAATGCTATAGTTCATATACAGAGCTACATAAATGAATTCGTAAAGGCTACTGAGTATGAGCATAAATTGCTTAAAGGTGGGTTTTGAAGGAGTTATGCATTTTTACGCTGAAATGAATTTAGTGTACTAAGAAATATTTGTAGAATATAGATAAAATGATATACAGGGCCACGCAAAGAGTTGGATACATGGCCTTCTATGGGTGATAATTTCTGGAAATGTAATTTCAGTAGTTTTAAGCGTGTTTTAGTTTGAATTAAATTTTAGTTAAATAGTGGCATGTAATAAAGGTACTAGGTAAACTACAGGACTGTACAAAAGTATTCAAGTATGTTTCCATCTATTAGTATAAATTGCTGAAAGATGAATTTCAACCTGTTATGCATTTTCTTGCTAAATTAAATTTTCCTATTATATAGTATATATATCAACATACAGATCGAATACAGGGCTGTTCTAAAGAATTGGAATACATATTTGGCTATGGGCGGTAACTACTGAAATCAGATTTTTAAATGTTTACTTAGTTATCTTATTTACCTTATTTCCCTAAGTAACGAAGTTTCGTTAAAGCTTTCAGGGAGTGTTGGAAAGTGTTTCATAATCTATGCTGTACGCATGATTTTTCTTACTTGTTTAATTTCATAATTTAGAAGGCAAATATTACTATTAGAAAGAAATAGTGGTTATAAAATATCCAGAAACACAATCAACCGTAAATTTTCAGATCAGGTGCATTTTTAGTAAAGTTAAAATCGCTGTAACTATTATTACATTAATGTCAAATCAATTTTCATATTTTTTACCTTTAAAATGCTGCAATATTATAAACGCAAGAGAATATTCCATTGCAACATTTGTCTGAAAATAGGTTTCTTTCTTATAACTTTTATTTTATATATTACAAACAAATAAATATATAAATTTTATTAACTTAAGGGAAAATTTAAACATTGGAAAAAAAAATAATATAATGGAAAATGAACACACACACACACACACACAAAAAAAAAATAGTTATACGTTTTGATTCTGACTTCATTCTAACATATTCAAACTTTCTGATTTATAATATTATTAGGATTAGGATAATTTTATTACTACATGTAGGTAATAACAAAACAAGGTGTTTAAATATTCAACATTCCATACCAGAAAAATATACTTAGAAATACCAGTGTCGAATCTGAACCGAGTAGATATTGCAACTTATATCTGCCATCTAGCCTTACTGCCATCGCCCGATCTAGACATCCCCTAGCGGGAAAAGTTAAAGTTTTTCAGGTAAAAAAGGGAATTTTTCTATATTATAAGATGAGGGGTAAGCGTAAAAACGATTCACACCCCTCTATTGAGTAAGACCCCCCCCCCCACGAAGTACAGTACCTCCCCAAGACGGACAGGAAAACATGAATTGAAAAAAATATTTACCAAAAACCTCGGACTTGAAGAACAAGACTTGTTCATCTTGGAGAAGGAACAGCAGATTCTTCTTTTGAGAGTGACTATCTTAAAGTAACAAGAATTGATTGAGCGAATTTCAAAAACACACCCTCTCAAAAATTGCTACATTGAGACTGACACTCTCTCGCTACGTCAAGACTTCTTTTTAGGGTTTTGTTCATCTGACGAAACAATATTCGTCTCGCCTGTCTGTCCGTCCGTCCGTCACAGAGCCCGTTCTCAGAAACTATATAGGTTGGAGGCTTGAAATTTTGCATACATATAGCTGAACACCTCACATTAAACGAAAAATAATAAAATTTTGAAAAAGTCTTATATTTAATCCTCTGGGCTCTAACACGTGTATTTTAAGCTTTTTTTTTCTAACGGAGCCCCTATTTAAGTTGAAGACTTGAAATTTTGCATACTTATAGCCGAACACTTGCGGGAACACGAAAAATCATAAAATTTTCAAAAAGTCTTATATTATTGACCTCTCCGGGCTCTTACTTTAAACAATTTTTCTAACCTCCATCCATTGCACCCGGTGGGCACTTTTCTAACTTTTGCCGACACACCTTTGACCACTCTTTCATATTATGCACATAGCCTTACATATTTCAGATCCGCTTTTTACTTCCAGGGGGCGCCTACCTATCTCGGGTGCTATGGGCCGGATCCCCTCGACTCATATATCTAGTGATAGGTTGTAAAACGGAGTTTCGTTCGGATAGAGGTTTGTATAGAATAGAGTGCGCCCCCTGGTTGCGAAATGTGAAACTAACAGATTTCGCAAAAGGATAAAGTGTTTTGAAAGGACTATTAAACGAAATCCTTTGTGCGATCTGTGATCACACTTACCCACTTGTTTCAACTTCAGACGGAAGGAGCAAAAAATATAATTTTAATTAATTTTTCAATTAATTTTTAGCAGTGAAATTACGCTTGAAATTATTGAATATTTATTACATGATTTATCACGTTGCTAACTAAGCGTAGAACCAACAGTGTGAAAAATGTCCAATCCGGGAATCGGACCCGGACCCGGAACCCTTGGAATGTCCAAAGTTCGGAATGTCTAAAAAAGCGCTCCAAGTTTTTTACCATTTAAGCTACGAGGACGATTCCCAGCTTAGCATCTCTCACTCACGTATGTTGCTAAATCTACAACTGCAGCACAATATGGAACAGGAGCACACAATCCTTGTGGCGAAACAGGAGACACAAACCGATGGTGAGTTTATTTGTGTCTCATGTTTCGCCGCAGGTTTGTGTGCTCATGAAGACTATTCCGATTTGTGCTGCAGTTGCAGCCTCACCAATCTATGTGAGTGAGAAATGCTAAGCTGTTTATCGTCCTCGTAGCTTAAATGTTAGAACACTTGGAGCGCTATTCAAAAGGTTCCGGGTTCGATTCCCGGCGTGGACATTTTTCACTCTGTTGGTTCTACGCTTAGTTAGCATTGTGATAAATCACGTATTAAATATTCAATGAAATACATATTTCAAAAAATTATATTTGTTTTTGATGGGGTCCCACCACCTCCCGCCACATGTTCTTATGTGGCACCCCACTTTTTTTAAATCCAAATCTTCAAAATTTTTTCACTTTTTTTTTTTTTAGGTGCGTTCGTCATTATATAAATACGTAGCACCTATAGTCGTCGTTCGGTCCGTCTGTCCGCCTATAACTGAGCAAAACATACCCAACCGAATGGTCTGAAATTTTAAATATATAATTGTTGCAAAATTGTGTCGAGTCATTTCAAATTTTATGAAAATCGGATGCATAGTTTAATGACAGGGACAGCCAAAAGTTTTCCGTTACATGACGGCCAATGGGAAAAAAATATTTCAAGTGCATTTTAATGATGTGACAGCCCTTTGAACAGAATGAACTTGATAGGCACTTATGAAGTGCACTAAAATACACACTCGCTGCACTATGTGGTGCAAAAAATATTAATAAAACGAGTTATAAAACGAACGCACCTCATTTGCCACGTTGGACGAGCAATTTCCAACTTGTTTACATTTTTAATGGCCATAAACCAAATTGTTAGCGGGGTATCCTAGAATGCACCGTTTATCATCGAACGGGCTGAGTGCTAGCTTGTGTTTTTTCATGGTGAATAGTGGATAATGATCTTGTTGGATTCCATTGTTTATTGCGAAGATGTTGTTAATGTGTGAATGATATAATTAATTAATTTTCGATGATGTAAGCATTCGCAATATTGGGAATGTCGATTTGTTTTCCTTACAGTCGAGGTGGGTATTTACTTTTCTTTTTGCCATCTTCTGAGAGGATGCTGTACATCTTCGCTTTTAAGGCCACAAATTCGAAGATGGTTTTGCCACTCATTTCATCTTTGAATTTATCAACACAGTAGAACCTCTTTTATCCGAAACTCTTTTAACCGAAACTCTCGGTTAACCGAAATTCAATTTTAAAGATTTTTTTATTATTATTATCACATTTCTTGTGTGCAAAATTCCTTTCAAAAACTTTTTTTTGAACTATCATATTCCTTCTGTGCAAGCGACCCTTTCCGAATTAGAAGTACATATAAATATTTTCGATTCCCTTTCTAAGAGCTCCTTTGAATTTAACTTAAGCTCCCTTAAGCTGCGGAGTTAAATAAAGAAAACGAACAAATTAGCAATTTTTGGCATAGCTGGCGCAGCAGAAAGACTGTGATACTGGGAAACTAATAATATTTAAAAACTCCGTGATAGAGCTTCAAAGCAAAGACAATCGAAACTGTAACAAACAAAACATTGTGTCCAACCCTTGTGATATATGTAAAAGTTACTTAATTTCAAAATTAAAATTTAGTTAATTTATTCTTGTTTCGATTTTGCTATTGCTTTATTTTTATTAAGCACTTGTTACCATAATAAGAAATATTGCATATATTTCTCCTTCATCTTAAAATTGAAGCATTCTCGATTACCCGAAAATTTCGATTTTCCGAAATAGGGTCGGTCCCAATTACTTCGAATAATCGAGGTTCTACTGTAATTTTCTATTATTAAGAACGGAAAGAAAAGCTAAGCTTTTACTTATTTCTGAAAACATTTGTTTGCAAATACTGGTGTCATTCATTCATTTCAGTATTTTATGAATAGAAGTACTTTGCCCCTGAAAGGTTGGTTGTATAGGGTTTTATGGCGCAAAATCCCTTAGGGGACATGCTGCGCCAAAAAATAGACTAAAAACACAATGTAAGTAAAATAAAGAGAGCAATGAGAAAAGCAATCTGGATGGGGCATCCCATCCAGATGTAGTCAGAGACGTGTTGAAGAGTAAAACATTTTAAATCTAAAAACAGTAGTAGCCCAATGGTTAAAGAGTTGAATTCGGGATTAATTAGGGGAAAGCTGCAAATTGTTTTAATCCCTTCTGTTTAGGTGTAGAACAGTGGTTCCCAACCTTTTATTAGCCACGCCCCACCAAAGTATCTGTCAAGTCACTATGCCCCCCCCCCCCCTAGTCTGTAAATTATGTTTCATTATTTAAAAAGTGTACTCTATTGACACGGTGGAAGTGTAATGGAGCTTTAACAATAACTATTCATTTCACATTTTTTAACTTATCAAAGATGTGAGTCTTCTACCACAAATGTCTTTATAACATAAATTTATAAATATGATGAGATTATATATGATGAGATCTTTGTCTATATGCCAAAATGAGTTTTGTTCTACTTTTCCAACTTAACTCAATGTTAAAGAAAAGTGTCATACGGTCTGCATTTTTATTTTCACAAAATATTTTAAATAGACACTTACATTTGACATTAAATTTGATAAATTTATAGATTTTATAATGCATTCTTGTAACTTATTAAGAATTGGTGGAAAAGCTTTGGACACAGTTATCTTTCTATGGATAACACAGTACACAAGAAGTATTTCAATATTCTCATCTTTATCAAATTAAGTAGCCATTATTACACATAACACATTTTCTATGTTTTCTCTTTCCCAATATACTTAATTGTCTTCGCAAATAGAAGTAGAAAACTCATTCAATAAGTAATCGAAAGCGTTACGAAAATTTTTTTAATTCACCACAAGAAAAATTATTGTGATCTTTAATAGTTTTAAAGATATCAAAATATTTTAAATGATTATTTACATAATTATTCTGGTGTTAAATTTATTTTTAAATTTTTTTGTAGGGAACATTTTAAAAATTCAATAAAAAAAACTGATTTCTTAAATTTTTCTTGTATTCCATTTATTTTTAGCCTACAACACTACTTTTCCCCCAAAAAGACAAAGGAAACTGATAGTGAATGGGTGAGTAAGAAATTTGGAATTGCCCCCCTTGAAGTTCAAATTGCCCCCCGGTGGGGCGTGCGTCCCATGTTGGGAACCACTGGTGTAGAAGGAATATGCTATGTTTTTCCCCTCGTACTAAGTGAGCGTTAGAAAATATGTACAGATTTATAGTAAAAAAACACGTTTTTTTGTATACCATAACAATATCTCAAAATCGCTAACTCTGCCAAAAACATTGTGAATACAAATGTTGTAGAGCTTAAAATTCTGAGTAAAATGAGTACCTACACTTAATATTTTTGTTGCACATTAACACATTGAGTTCCACGGTGATTGATACTAAAGTGCTGGAAAATTTACAATGTTTTAAGTAATTTTTAATAAATTATAATCCTGTAACAAATGAAAGGCAGATAAACTTTAAATACATTTTCAGTAATTACTTAAAACAATATATATTTTTTTAGCTTTATATCATATTTTAGACGTCAGCCATCGGTGAAGGACGCGTTTTAAACGGAAAGTTCAGTGTCAGCCACCGGTGGCTGACGTGGCGCTTAACGTGTTAAGGTCACAATTCTACTTTAAAGTTTTAGACACGTGCTCAGGGGGTTGAACTCATAATTTGGAGAAAACTGAAAATCGTTTTAATCCCTTCAGTTTAGGTCTAAAATGAACGTACTATGTTTTCTTCCTCGTACTTGGGTGAATGTTAGAAAATATGTACATATTTATTTTCGAAAAACACTTTTTTTTTAATTACTTTAATAATATCTCAAAACAGCTAACTCTATAAAAAAACATTATCAATACAAATGTTGTAGAGCTTAAAATTTTGAATAAAATGAGTGCCATCATTAATATTTTTGTTCAACATTAAGGTTGCAATTCTGTTTCAAAATGTTGCCTTAATCGCTAATCGAGAGCTGTTTTGAGATATTGTTAAGGAAATTAAAATAAAAAAGAAAAGTGCCCAGCTAAACTGATGACATTGAGCTCACAGGCTATTCACACTAATTGTATATTATACTCTTATTTTAAAGAATAATGCCCCTAAAAAAAAAATAAGTGAAGGGGAATTAGCCCCCGTTTCCCCCTTTATACTTAACCAGTGAACCTCTAAATCTAATCAGGGAAGCTCCTTATCATAATGAACCGGTATACCAAATTTGGAGCAAATCGAATAATCCTGCAAAAAACCCATTTATCTAAATTAAGGGGGTGGACTAGCCCCCCTTTATCCTTAACCAATGAATTCCCTAAACGAATCAGGGAAGCTCCTTAACATAATAAACCGGTATACCAAATTTGGAGCAAAGCGAATAATTCTGCATGAAAAACCCGTTTATATAAATTAAGGGGGGTGGACTAGTCCCCCTTCCCCCTTTATCCTTAACCAATGAACCCCCAAAACTAATCAGGGAAGTTCTTTAACATAATAAATCGGTATACCAACTTCGGAGCAAATCGAATAATTCTGCATGAAAAACGCATTTATCTAAATTAAGAGGGGCGGGCTTAACCTCCCTTTTCCCCCTTTATCCTTAACCAGTGAACCCCCAAAACTAATCAGGGAAGTTCCTTAACATAATAAACCGGTATACCAAATTCGGAGCAAATCGAATCATTCTGCATGAAAAACCCATTTATCTGAATTAAAAGGGGTGGACTAACCATCCTTTTCCCCCTTTATCCTTAACCAATGAACCCCCAAAACTAATCAGGGAAGTTCCTTAACATAATAAACCGGTATACCAAATTCGGAGCAAATCGAATGATTCTGCATGAAAAACCCATTCATCTGAATTAAGGGGTTGGACTAACCCCGTTTTCCCCCCTTTATCCTTAACCAATGAACTCCCAAAACTAATCAGGGAAGCGCCTTATCACAATGAACCTAGAAAAACATTTTGAAGCAAATCGGATGCTTCTATCAAGAATTATCGCGTTACGTACATACATACATACATACGTACATACATACAGAACGGGCGGGCACATTAGCTCTCAGGCTTTGATAGCCTGTGAGCTAAAAAAATGTGTTTTTCGAAAATAAATATGTACATATTTTCTAACATTCACCTAAGTACGAGGAAGAAAACATAGTACGTTCATTTTAGACATAAACTGAAGGGATTAAAACAATTTCCAGTTTTCTCCTAATTAATACCGAGTTCAACACCCTGACCACGTGTCTAAAACTTTAAAGTAGAATTGTTAACTTAAGGGTGTATTCGAAAAAATATTTTTTTACCCTCAACAGCTCGAAATTTTCTGAGACATTTTCAGACTCATTTTTAAAAGTAAAAACATGAAACTTGCTGGGGTGATTTTTGAAGAGTTGTATAAGGTGCCGTGTGATTTCATTTTTCGCTCAATTAATTAGAATTTGATTTTTAAGCAATTATTTTCTCAGTATGACCCTCTTTTTCATCCCCAGATCACCCGCTTCCGGAAATTTCGGTTCAAAACGCCGATTTTGACAGCATTTTTTACAATATTTTCTGCATTTATCAAAAAATCGAGAAGCACGGCACATTATGTAGTTTCTAAATAAGAGAATTTCCCAGTTTCTTGCGTTTGAGAGCAAAAATGAATTTAAAAATGAATCAGAAAATAAGCAGTTTGGATCGGAATACACCCTTAATGTTCTAAAAAAATATTAAGTATAGATACTCATTTTACTCAGAATTGTAAGCTCTACAACATTTGAATTGACAATGTTTTTTTTTATAGAGTTAGCTGTTTTGAGATATTGTTATGGTATGCAAAAAAACTGACTTTATTATTTTTTTGACTATAAATTTGTACACATTTTCTAACGCTCACCTACTACGAAGGGGAAAACTTAGCATATTCATTCTAGACCTAAACTAAATGGATTAGAACAATTTCCAGCTTTTCCCTAATTAATTCCGAATTCGGCCTTTTTAACCTCCCCTACCACTGGGCTCTAGCGTAAAAAAGTTAAAGTAATTCAAAGTGCAGTCTGGATGGGGCCCCATCCAGATGTCACAAAAGTGTAAAAGATAAAACTGGGTCGTGTAACCAATGATTGTAATAAAAATTATATTTCAAAATAAAATCCGGCATGTTTTAAATAAGTAAAGATTGCCCCATGAGGTGTTTCACCAATGAGGTTTGTCAAGATTGGTGATGATGAATTAAAGTAAATTCTGTACAAGTGCCTGAGGCCCGGACAGTCAGTTAAAACATGATGAATGGTCAGGTAATGAAAATGACAATGTGGACACATGGGCGCATCCTCCCGAAGTAAAAGATGTTTATGAGTGATCCTTGAATGTCCAATTCTGAGACGGGTTGGGTTGGGTTGGGTTGGGTTGATTTTTGACGGCCGATTATCTACTCGAGGGATATAGGCCCCAGGGGGAGTGCCCTCCGTGGGGGTCTTTCTAAGGGAACCTAACCCGTATTTACGCATGGAAAATCCAAGGTTTCGAAGAAAACCACGAATACTCCGAAACGGTTAGGCCGACGGACGCGATTGGGTTCGAACCCAGCACCTCCCGTCTACATACAGATATTATTACAGCTTCGAGAGCAGAACCTCTCAGCCACTGGTGGGGCAATTCTCAGACGGGTAAGAAGAACCACCTGCTTTCCTTGGATAACTCGAAGGCCAGGTCATTATTGTTGGTTTGATATGGTGCAGTTTATTATTGTATTCTGAATCCCAGCTTTCTTGCCAATTATTATGAATAAATTGTTTTATGAGTAGTTTAACGTCTGAGAATGGAATTTTATGGTGTAACGGATTCAGAGCCCGTTTTGCTGTCTCATCAGCCTTCTCATTTCCAGGAATACCCATGTGCCCAGGTACCCAGAAAAATAAAATATATTATAACCACGTCTTGTCAGTTTATTATAAAGATCCAGGATGGCTGAGACATAGGGGTGCTTATTAAATGATTTTATCGCATTAATAGAGCTTTTTGAGTCAGTATAAATGATGAAAAAAGTCTTATGATCATGAGAAATGTGCAACATGGCTCTCTCACTTGCTATCAATTCGGCCGTAAAAACAGAAATAGAAGGGTTTAGCCGATAACTCAAAGTGGTATTATCACAGAAAACCCCACAGCCAACATTATCTTCTATACTTTGATCCACCAGTATAAATATCTGGGCTTAGATGCCGTATATTACCTTGGCCGCCATCTTGGATGTTTTGAGATTTCTTGGCGATTTTATGTTGGCGATCTTTATCGATATGGAATCCGTGTGACGTGTATGTTCTGGCGTGACGTGTTCTGGCAACCCCGTTTTTTATCGAGATTGTGTTGCGCACAGATTATTATCTTACTTTCTAATTGTCTGTGGTGTTGCGAGTACGCGAGAAGGCCGTTTTTGCTTGTGACATCGTGTTGTATTTCTGTCAATTATTTTTATGTTAAATTTATTGGATGTATTTGATTGAATATGGGTTCTGTAGTCCATTTAAATGCTCTTGCTGAAGTAATTAAGAAACATGAGGAAATTTTGACGAATAAAGAAGGTTTGTTTACAGTGCGTATTCATAAGCCTATTTTGGAAAATGACGGTGATGTTAGTCTCAGAAAAGCTCAGAGCGCTCATACAACGATAACGATTACTGTTGCCACTTTAACGAGTTT